>QANZ01007203.1:0-28059 GCA_003254925.1 Chamaecrista fasciculata
GAGAATAGTTCTCACCCAGGAAAGGAAGCTCTATGTCCTAGAGATTGAATTCCCAATCACTAACAATCAGGCAGAATATGAGGCCCTGATAGCTGCTCTGAAACTGGCAGCAAACATTGGTGCCAGAAAACTCAAGATCTTGGGAGATTCCCAACTGGTGATACAACAAATGAATGGTGAATACAAAACAAGAGACCCCGTGATGATCCAGTATGCAGAAAAGGGAAAGAAGATCATCGAGGGCACCGAAATCGAAGCTACGTTTCAACACATCTCGAGAGATGACAACAGTAGAGCAGATAAACTTGCCAAACTGGCGTCCAAGCCATCCAAGGGTGGTAGAGACTCCATCATCAAAACAACGCTAAGGGAGCCGTCGATCCTGGAAAAGGATGTTCTTCCCATGGAGGAAGCCTACGATTGGAGATTGCCGATATTCAAATATCTGGCTACCAACGCCCTCCCTTTAGACAAAAATGAAGCCAGAAAAGTCATGAGGAGATCTGGAAGGTATTTTATTAGGCAAGGCGCCCTTTACAGGAAGAACTTCAGTCACCCTGGTGCCAAGTTCATAGCAGGAGACAAGGTCAGTAGAGTATTAACATAAATCCACGAGGGACTGTGTGGAAGCCACCAAGGCCCGATGGCGATGCGAAAGAAAATTCAAAGAGCGGGTTATTGCTAGCCTACAGTCCAGCAAGACGCTGAGAACGTTGTTCGATCGTGCGAGAAGTGTCAAAAATACGCCAACATGATCCACTCGCATTCTGCTCCCCTAAACGCCATCACTTCTCCATGGCCTTTTGATCTTTGGGGGATTGACATTGCAGGGCCGTTCCCAGCAGGTATCGCCATGGACCACTTCACGAAATGGGTAGAAGCAGAAGCCGTGGCGTCCATCACCACGGAAGCCATGGAAAAATTTGTGTGGCTGAACATAATCACTAGGCTTGGCGTCCCAAACACGCTAATATCCGACAATGGTACTCAATTTACGAGCAAGAAATTCCAACACTTCTGTAAGGTCTGGAAAATCCATCACAAAAACACCTCAGTGGAACATCCTGCCACAAATGGCCAAGTTGAATTGGCCAACAGGATCATCATACAAGGAATCAAAAGGAGACTGGAGTCAGCTAAGGGAAGATGGGTTGATGAACTCCCCTCAGTATTATGGTCATACAAGACCACAGAGCAAACAACCACGAAGGAAACACCCTTCGCCTTGGCGTATGGGGATGAAGCAGTGATACCTGCTGAAGTGAACGTCCCAACCGAGAGGATAATCAACTATCCAAGTGCCAATGATGCCAACTCCAAACCTGAAGAGCTGGATAGCTTGGAAGAAAGAAGAGAAGTTGCAGCCATTAGACAAACTGCCTACAATCAGATGGTTAAGAAATACAATGACTCCAAAATCAAACCCAGGACCCTTAAAATAGGGGACTTGGTACTCAGAACTGTGGAAAAAAACAGGAAGGATCCTAGACACGGAAAGCTGTGACCAAACTGGGAAGGCCCATACAGGGTTACAGAAATCCTGCCTGGCAACGCCTTTAAGCTGGAGACTTTCAAAGGTAAGCCACTTCCAAACGCTTGGAACATGGCCAAACTTAAATTTTATTTCCCTTAGTAAGGAAGCTTTGTAATAACCAAAGAAGGCCCCTGAGCCAATTGTACTGAGATTTTACATCAATAAGGTGCATTTTTCCTATAACACACTGTGTTAATTATATTAAGGTTCTTGGGGGGACGCCCTCGGAACAGCAACAAAAAGGCCCTCGAAGGAGCCTTGTGAGTATGACACTCACCAACCATGCGGAGCGTCCCTCCCTTTGACGACTAGTCAAAAACTTAGCATATGACACGCAAATGCTTGAAGAGTGCCCATCGCGAGGCAACACTTTAACGTGCAAACAATACGATATTCAAATTAAAGCATGGAAAACGCGAGTCAAACACGGCATGCAAAGCAGGGATAAAGCGTTGTAAACAAATATAACTAAACTAATAGCATAAATTTTGGGCACCACTGCCCAAGTATCCGAAAAGTGGCACAAGGGTCATACAATACCAAGTTAAATGTGGCACAAAAGCCACAACAAATCCAACATAATTAAAAAAGGGGGCGCAGGCCCAAAACAGAATAAACATAGGCACGCAGGCCTAAGCGTCAGTTGGGGTATCCTCAGCAATGTTGGCTGGAGGAGCTTCCTCAATGTTCTCACTAGTAGGGGCGCTCTCGTCCGCAGTATCACCCGCAACATCATTTGCGGCGTTGTCACCTACAGCAGCACAATCTGAAGCGGGGCCCTCACCATCAGCGCCGCGAGCGTTGACATCACCATCCCCAGGAGTGGCGGCATCCGTGACTCCCTGATCTTCTTCACCCGGAAGAGGAACCACGCAATTCGGGAACTAGGGAAAGTCGTCATCACCCCCGAATTTATACCCCTTCAGCGCATAATTCTCAGGCATTCTAGGGATCTTCACTGCAAGGTCAGAGTCTATTGGGTCCCAGATGAGCCTCGGCCATTAACCCAGTAGAAAGCTCGTGTCACTGGTTCAATGGTTCAACCGCTGGGTCACTGGTTCAATCGGTTGAGCCGGTTTACTTAAAAAATACATTTTCAAATATACATATTCATTAAATACACATTAATATCTTACAATAATTTAAATATAAAGTAAAAATTAAACACTTTAGTACCCTTTGGAGCTATTTTGTAATTTTAACCATAACAAATTTTGTAAAAATTACATATTGACCCCAAATTTTTTTTTAAAGTTTTCATTTTAGTCCCTAGATAATATGTATTCAGGGACTAATTTGTAATTTTTTGAAAATTTTTTGAGGTCAATATGTAATTTTGCAAACTTTGGCAGGTCAAACCGGTTCACGGGTCACCGGTTTACCAGCCGGTTGAACCGGTGACTGGCCGGGTCAACTGCGTAAACGGTATTTTTGTTTTTCCGGACCGGTCTGGTATCCGGTTCGCCGGTTGAACTGCCCGGTCCGATCCGGTTTTTTATACTATGATTTTACCTTTCATAACTTAGCCATGATTTGACAAAAAAAAAAATAAGGGTTTTGCTATACTATGATATTTTTTATTCACTCTCTCTCCTCCTTTTTCTTATTTCTTTTCTTTTTGATTTAATTTTAATTAATTATCTTGAAAAATGTGCCAAAATTAAACATAAATTTATGTGACACTTTAAAAAGTTAGATAACTTAAAAGTATATGATTTTTAATCATTGAATAATTTTTTTTAATCTCGAGATTTGTATTTTATAAATTAAAAAGAGATTACATAAATCTCAAAACTGAACAAGTTAAATCCAACAACTCATACTTAGATAGCCAAAGCTATCTATCTCTATATAAACCCTAAAAATTTTCTATAGCTTAAAGCTATAGTGCTTTTTCTTTCATGAAAGGGGAAAATTTTCTTACTGTGGTTTAGAAACCCCAAAATAGTCGGCTGAAAATTTAAGAGAACAAAAGGGAGGCAAGTTGTCCAAAATACATAAGCTATTACAATTAATGTAAACTATATATATATATATAATTCAATTATTATAAATGACTTAACAATCATTTATATACCCTTCTCAATTCTATAACTTATCTAATGTGGGACTTTAATTACTAACTATACTAACAATCCCCCACTTAGTTAGTAATTTATTTAATTTAAGAATTTATGCATATAGGAGGTATCTTTCGATTTAAACCTACTACTTGTATAAATACATCAAACTTTGTCTGAATTGATAGTTAGAATGATCTATTAAACTTCAATCCATTAAATGACAAAACGGATGTATAAATACACATAAATACTTAAATTAAATGTTAATGTGTTCAATGTAAAACTTAGCACTATATATGGCCTTGTGCTACTTCCTGTTTTTATAAACACTTACAAAGTTTTAAATCCAAACTTTGATTGAAGCGGCACCACTTCATGTGTTTATTTAGGTGAAGATTTAATCAAGTCCTTTGTATAGACTTCTTTAGTTCTTATTCTGAACTCTGTTACTTCATTAAGAGTATTTATAATACTCACCCTCTTGTTCATAAGTACTTTTAAAACTCAAGCACTTGATAACTATCACTAATTATAACTTGTTGTTACCTTTTGAACTTTTAGAATTGCATAGCAATAATAAAAGTAAGGTTTCTGTTATGAGTGATATATTTCATAGTTTCTTCAAACCCATGACTCTACTAGTACTATCAACTAAATCTCTCGAGAGTCCTTTAGTCAATGGGTCAGCAAGATTGTCTTTTGACCTTACATAGACAACAGTGATGATCCCATCTGAAAGTAGTTGTCTTATGTATTCATGTCTTAAGGTTATATGTCTTGACTTACCATTGTAAATCTTACTCAATGCTCTAGACATAGTTGCCTGACTATCACAATGCAAGAGAACAGCTGGCAAAGGTTGTGGCCACAACTCAATATCTAATAACAAATTTTTCAACCATTCTGCCTCTTTTCCTGCGGCTGCTAAAGCCAAAAATTCAGACTCCATTGTAGAATGAGTGATACAAGTCTGTTTTTTAGAAGCCCATGAAATAGCTCCTCCACCCAAAGTAAATATCCAACCGGATGTTGACTTATTGTCACTTACACTAGTTATCCAACTAGCATCACAGTATCCTTCTAAAACTGAAGGAAACTTATTATAAGACAATGCATAGGACTTCGTTCTTGTAAGATAACCAAAAATTCGTCCTATTGCTTTCCAATGATCACTACTAGGATTATGTGTGTATCTGGACAGTTTCCCAACAGCAAAAGCTATATCAGGTCTAGTGCAATGCATTGCATACATTAAACTACCAATTGCACTGGCATAGTCTAATTGACTAACTGATCTACCCTAGTTTTCAACCAACATTTCAGATACATCATATGGTGTATTATATTCTTTAATACCCAAATGATTAAACTTGGTTAGAAGCTTGTCAATGTAATGTGTTTGATTTAAAGTAAAACCTCCATTACATTTTTTAACTTTAATTCCTAAGATAGTATCAACTTCTCCCAAATCTTTCATTTTAAACTGAGAAGACAAATACTTCTTAGTATCCTTAATACCTTGCATGTTGGTACCTATGATTAACATGTCATCAACATATAGACATATTATCACACCATAATTTTTTGTGAACTTAGAGTAAATGCACCTATCTGCTCCATTATGTTTGAAACCATTTGATAATATTACTTTATCAAACTTTTCATGCCATTGTTTTGGTGCTTGTTTTAATCCATATAAAGATTTAATCAATCTACAAACTTTCTTTTCATTACCAGAAAGCACAAATCTCTCAGGTTGCTCCATATAAACTTCCTCATCTAGATCACCATTTAGAAATGCTGTTTTCACATCCATTTGATGAATGTATTAATCCCACAGGAGCATAAGTGTCAAAATAATCTACTCCTTCCTTTTGCCTAAAACCTTTAGCAACCAGTCTAGCCTTGAAAGTTTGTAGAGACCCATCAGTATTATATTTCCTTCTAAATACCCATTTACACCCAATGGGTTTAGAATTATGAGGCAAATCAGTTAATTCCCATGTACCATTAGATAGAAGGGAATCCATTTCATCATTTATGGCCTCCTTCCAAAAAGTAGAATCTCTTGAAGCTATTGCTTCACTATATGTTTTGGGATCGTCTTCCACATTAAGAACGATAGGAATTTTACTAAGCACCTCAGACCTACTTCCTTCAAGTAAAAAGACTAGTGCTTGAGAAGATATAAAATCAGATGCCAAGTTCTTTTCTTTCCTAGCTCTTTGACTTCTCCTTGGTTCATCAAGAGATTCAATTAATTTTCTTTTCTTTGATGAACTAGGAATAGGATTCTCCACATTTCCTCCTATAGTAATTGTTTTCTCTGGGTCACCAGGATTTGAGGTATGTGAATCACCTATAAATTTGGTTTCAAGAAATTTAACATCTTTTGACTCTATAATGACTTTAGACTCAATGTCTAACAAACGATATGCTTTTGAATTTTCTGCATATCCTACACAGATGCTTTTAATTCCTCTAGGACCTAACTTTGTTCTTTTTGGATCTGGTACTCTGTAATATGCCAAGCACCCCCACACCTTCAAGAAATTTAAGTTGGGTGTTCATCCTTTCCATAATTCATATGGAGAAACCTTAAATTTCTTTGAAGGTATTCTGTTATGTACAAAACAGGCAGTCAATAAAGCCTCCCCCCATAGATTCATTGGCAAACCAGCATGCAAAAGCATAGCATTTATCATATCAACCAATGTTCTATTTTTTCTTTCTGCAAGACCATTTTGCTGTGGGGTATATGGAGCAGTTGCTTGATTAATCAAACCATTTTCTTCACAGAATATAGAAAATTCATTGGAGAAGTATTCTCCTCCTCTATTACTTCGTAGAATTTTAATTTTCTTTTCCATTTGATTTTCAACAACTGCTTTATAATTTTTAAACATATCTAGTGCTTGATTCTTTGTTTTCATTAAGTAAACATATGTGAATCTAGAATGATCATCTATAAAAGTTATAAAATACCTATTTCCTCCTCTGGTTAATTGACCATTTAATTCACAAATGTCAGAATGCACAAGGTCAAGTAAATTTGTTGATCTTTCATTCTTAGGAAAAGGTTTCTTAGTCATTTTGGCTTGAATGCATATTTCACATTTTCCATAAACTTTGTCTAAAGAAGGAAGTAAATTATGTTTTGACATAAATTTAACTGAATCATAATTCACATGTGATAATCTAGCATGCAATAAGGTAGAAGATGACTCAATCATATAAGCAGAATTATTCACTTTATTATTATTAACACATAATTTGAACATCCCATCACAAGAATAACCTTGTCCAACAAATACACCATTCTTAGAAAAAATAACATTTTCTGCCTCTAACACAGTTTTAACACCCCTTTTACATAAAAGACTGGCAAAAACTAAATTCTTTCTAACATCAGGGACATGGAATACATTTGTCAGAATCATTTTCTTTCCAGAAGTAAACTCTAATTCCACTGTTCCCTTTCCAAAGACCTTGGCTGGATTATGATTCCCCATCAACACATTTTCTTCATTGGTTGTTACTTCGTAGTGCTTGAAGTAACTTTTATCATTACAGATGTGAACAGTTGCTCCAGAATCATACCACCAATCATTAGATTTTGCAGAAGTTGCCATATTGCATTCGGTTACCATACTTATGTTTAAAGCAGTAACCATTGCAATAATCTCTGAAAGAGAGGTGTCTTTTTCAATGACGTTTGCCTTTTTCTGCCCAACACCCTCTTCCATCTTTACTTTTTTTATAAAATCTGCAATCTTTCTTGAAATGACCCTTTTTACCACAGAAGAAACAACTTTTGTCGTTCTTCTTGTTGTTAGAAGAATTGTCTTTCGTGAAGTCATTGAATTTCCTCTTGTTTCCCGCCTTATTATTGGCTTCTTTGACTCAATTATGTTTACTTTAGACTCAGTTTCTAAAGCATATTTATTTTCACGAAATCTGGTTTCTTGTTCAATACGAATATGCTTTAGTAATCGGTCTATAGTAAAATCCTCAGAAGTATGTAGTAACTTTTTTCTATAATCATTCCAAGTGGGTGGCAATTTAGAAATAACAGCAGCCACTTGAAGAGATTCAGAAACTTCAGTTTTCAAATCTTTGAGTCTAGAAACCAAAACAAGTAATTCATCAACTTGTTCCATGATAGATTTAGAATCTACCATTTGAAATTCAAAAAATTTCATACTCAAAAATCTGTCAATGCCTTGTTTCTCAGAAGTATATTTATTTTCCAAAGCATTCCAGATTTCTTGTGGAGATTTGATTGGACGAAATAAATCATATAAACGATCAGAAAGAGAGTTTAGGATAAAACCTCTGCAACGCACTTCATCTTCTTCACGTTTCTTTCGATTTGCCACGACTTCTTCAGTATCGTTTTCAGATGGTAGTGGTATTTCTGGCAGATTGGAACTGAGTATATAAGCAATTCCCAGTTCTGTAAGTAGAAACAGCAACTTGTCCTTCCATCGTGTGAAGTTGGTTCCATCAAAGCGGTCGAGTTTGAGAACATCTGGATTGAACAATTTCTTTACTCCAGTAGTTTCCATCTCGAATTAATTTCCTTAAGATTGTTAGAAGAATATAGTAGGCTTTTGATAAAACACGAAAACAGAGTAGGCTTTGATAGTGTGGTCACTGTCCTTAAGGAAATTAAGCCCCCACTATTTGTATGCTGCTGGGTGTTTATGGCAGATTTCCTCCAGGATTTACAAAGCCTGGTGTTATAGCCAGCAATACTATAACACCTTATGAACACAAAACAGAGAAGGTGTTTTGTATTGCTGTTTTGTGTTCAGAAGGTGTTATAGTATTGTTGGCTATAACACCAGGCTTTGTAAATCCTGGAGGAAATCTGCCATAAACACCCAGCAGCATACAAATAGTGGGGGCTTAATTTCCTTAAGGACAGTGACCACACTATCAAAGCCTACTCTGTTTTCGTGTTTTATCAAAAGCCTACTATATTCTTCTAACAAAACTAGCATAGGAAGTTAAACTATCTGCACGTGCATTCCCCTCTCTCAAAACATGCATGATCTTGTGCTACCTGAGTCTAGTGATCTCTAACCTGCATGAATCAATGATGGAGGCATAATGATGTGTATCATAACAAGTTCCATCAGAAATAAGCTTTACAGCATTCAAACAATGTGACTCAATTTCTAATAAATTGCAACCAGAATCCAAAGCCACTTGTAAACCAATATAAATTGCCCAGATTTCAGCTAGAAGGCTACTTCCTCTTCCCAAGTGACAAGCATATCCTCTAATCCAATTACCACAATCATCCCTTAAAACACCCCCAGCAAAAATTTGGCCAATACCATCAGAAGCATTAAGACAAGAGCCATCAACATTCAGTTTAATCCAACCTTGATTAGGAGGTATCCATCTTACTAACACTTCACTTTTGGCATTAAGATTCAAACGAATAGAAGGTCCTGCAAGGTAATACCACTCGGTAGCTTGCTTTTTAGCATCAGAGAACACAGCATTGGGAAGAAATGGAGCATTATGAAAGATTTTCAAATTTCTGAAATTCCAAATGTTCCACAACATATACGCAAACAAGGAACCATGAGGGATATTGCAAGGAGACCAATTAGTAGAGGTCAGATTTAATTTCAACCAAGTGCAGAAATCAGCATGTTCAATGATTTTTGAAGAATGATTCATCTCTTTCCAGACCATCATCCTCATAGGGCAATCTTTAAAAAGATGAAAAACATTTTCACAGTGTTGACCACAAAGAGGACATAGGGGGGGGGGGAGACATTAATAGTCTTGACCACAAAGCTATAGTGCTTTTTGCAGCAAAACCAAAAAAACAATACACAAAAGGTTTATTATTACCTTATAATACTGGTCTACTGGATGTACGTTCAATCTAGGATTCTAGGGCCCACCATGAGATTGACAAAATCACAGAAGTGAATGTCGGTTTATTTTCTCTCATCTTTGCTCCATGGTGGTGTTTATTTATTTAATAAGCTTTTGAAATATTGGTTAATTTGTTGAAATTTGTCTTTGGTTATTATTGTTATGGCTTTAATATTTATGTAGATGGACTTTGAGCCTAAGAGAAACTATAGAAAAAAGAAAAAGAGGAGCAATTGCTCGAGTTTTTTTTTAAGACTAAAAGAGGAGGATAGTTTTTTTATTGGTATGTCCTATTGATTGAATTTTAATATTTTAATTCAATTATGGAACCTTACTTGGCCTCATGTATCTGGACCCTCAACAAGAATGCAGTAGTCTTGTTCCTTGTCCTCAATCTCATCTTTTGGGTGATTTTAAAGTAAAATCTCATGCATGCCTATTTTTCAGAGTGTTGGCCGGGGTGAAAATGTTTAATTGTCTTTTTTTAATGTCAACTGATAATTATGTGGATCAAAATTCAAATATGGTGCTTTAATGGTAATAATATATATGATCAATAATTTAATAGTCATAAAATATTCTGATGTAACTAATTCTTTATTAGGCTTTTAATGTTTGAATTATAAATTAGGATATGCATAAAAATCTTCATCTTCATTTATTATTGACATATCCTCATATTTGACCTCTTATTTATATTCAATTCTTCTATATATAAATTGTTTGATTTTTGGCTAATTAGCTCAATGAGAGAATCTATATTTTTTTGAAAATCAAAGAATTACTGTATGCAATTGATGTCAACCAAATCATAAAAAAGTGGCATGATTATTGAGAATCAAATAAGTTATTACATCCTATCAATCACTTATCAACCAATGCAGGATTTCCTCCATCTTCCAACCTATATTATATTAAATCCTTTATGTGTGGCCCAAATCAAGGTTCCACATTTCATGCAACTACTAGTTTTTTAATCCAAGGGTTAGATTTAAGAAAACTATATATATAAAACAACGATTTTAAAGCTTGTAAAAAGGAGGATCATCGTGGAAACACTTCTACAGGAGAACTTCTTTATGCTTACCCCGTATTCATATTTTTACTTGTGCTGAATTTTATTGAGAATTGAAGAAATATTTTCACTAAAATAGTTTTATTTAGGTCAAAGTGCACTTTTGGTCCCATACTCCCATATCTTTTGCTCAGGTCTCAATTTGGTCCCGTCTCTTTTTTTGTTACACTTTTGGTCAGGTTGCAGATTTAGTTCCATATCTTTTGGTTAGGTTGCAGAATCGGTCTCATATTTTTGGAAAAGGTTCCACATTGTGAGATTAACAGTGAAACTTTTTGTAAAGATACGAGACCAAATCTGGTTCCATTTTTTTTGTTACACTTTTGGTCAAGTTGCAAATTAGGTCCCATATCTTTTGGTCAGGTTGTAGAATTGGTCCTATATCTTTGCTAAAGATTGCACATTGTAAGACTAACGGTGGAACTTTTTGTAAAGATATATGGGACCAAATCTGCAACAAAAATGATATGGGACCAAATCTACACCTGACCAAAAGATATGAGACCAAAAATGCAGCCAAAAAATATATGCGACCAAATTGAGACTTAAGCATAAGATATAAGACCAAAAGTGCACTTTGGCCTTTTATTTTATTTTAAAAAATGATCTTACTTGGAAAAGGGGCTTATTTTTTGCCTAAATGGCAACTAAACTTAATTCACGCTTCTTTGTCTGAATACCTTCGTATTATCTTTGCTCTGTTTAAAATCCTGATTGGGGTAGCTAACTGGATGGGAAAGATTATGCAAGATTTCTTTGGTGGGTGTCCCTTATAGATCTTCAAAAGGATTGAAAGGCTATTTTGAGTTAAAGAAAATAGATTATTTCCTTTTTTATTTAACTTTCATTAGGGTAGATTTCTAGTCATCTCTTTTGTAATTTTTGTATAGTTCTCTATTGTCATCAATATTTTTTTCATTAGAAAAAACAAAAGGATCTTCCCATTATGTTCTATCAAAATTTTTGGCATCTAAATCAATATCTAATGCCCAAAATTTCTATCCTTCGAAGTTTTCTCATCAACATTGTATAATCGGAGCAATGTATGTAGAGTAAGCAGGATAATAATAATACCATTCTACCTTCTAATCGGGAAATTAGGTGAGAATGAATATATTTTCCATTGATCTTCCTTGAACCAGCTGGAATACCAGTTTGAGCTATTTCTTCTGCAAGTTTGGTCAAAGCCTGCACCCAAATAAACAATTATATAACAGGTTAGAACAGTTTTATACATGCCAACTACATCCTTGTTTTATTACTTGTTAGTATTAATAACTTCCACCGTCAAAATCTTGATCAAATAAAAGTAATTGTTCAAACAATCATTTAAATATTACTCATAGCAGTTTCAAAAACCAAGTTGTC
This sequence comes from Chamaecrista fasciculata, assembly GCA_003254925.1. NCBI lineage: Eukaryota > Viridiplantae > Streptophyta > Magnoliopsida > Fabales > Fabaceae > Chamaecrista > Chamaecrista fasciculata. The sequence goes on from QANZ01007203.1 coordinate 11,942, forward strand.
TTATAACTATAAAAGTTCAACACCAATAACACGCAGAGTGAAGCAAAAAATTGTTGAGGTGAAACTTTTTGTGCAAAAGTGGAAGGAATCCCCAACCAATACTTAAAATTTATTATGATGGGGGAATACATTTGTACTAATTTGAGAGCAAGTACAGGCTCAGACAGAAGCAAAAGTGGAAGGTGAAGAAGTGTGCTACCAAATTAGCTTCATAAAGTCTTTCCAACAGAATTTCATGACTTGGCTCTCAAAATAATGAAATGGTAGATATTTTGGTAGAGATATAGTCATACAAGACAAGTTAGTAAGAATCTCAACTCTTGCACATGATATTATGCAACATATGTATAATGAAAATATGTAAGGCAGCAAGAGGAAAGGAATAGAATGAAAAATGTAGTAATTGATTTTAACCTGAACTTCAAGCTCCATGACAGCAAGTTCACTTTTAAAGCTAACCAATGCTTCCTCCTTTACATACAACTGGAGAGAAAAGTGATGACTGATCAATCAAGGATGTTAAAGTAAAGACCATAATCATGAAAAATAATAGATGCAGCATCCTGTTTTCTCATTAATGCATTTCCTTCTACTAATAATTTAACCATAAACTAGAATCTCTTTTTATCAGCATCATATTTAACCAGAAGTAGATGCTATATCCAAATTAGTTGTGTTCCCATCCTGTTGCTTTTCTCTCTAGCATAGACATATGATTCTGATGTGTTCCCTAGTTCATCTATGATACTAAAACTAAATACATTCAGTACTATAATTTGGAGAAAGAAAAACTGCACCCAGATTTCATGTTAAAAGTATTGCAAAAGATATCCAGTCTATGTACACACCTGTCTTTTGAGGAACCGATTCTGCATGTTGGCTTCACTAAGCTTCTTTGTGAGCTTCGATCTTTCAGTATCAGAAAGTAGTGCTGCTATCTTTTTGAGGGGGAAAAAAAGAGAACGGAAAATAAACAGAAAATGAATCCTACAAAAAGGATTACTAAAATACCATAACAAGTAGCCAATACAACAATAGTACCATTTTAAAGAGGGAGGCAAAAGAAATTGTAACAACATGTGTTGATTTCAAGGATTGAAACTCACTCATTCTTGGGAATCCCTAGAATATGAGGACAGAGACCATGCTCTACCCTTAATTTGTTCAATTTGGTTTAGTATATAAATATCTATACTGGTATTTGTATATTAACAAGTTAATAATAAACTTTAACAAGTGTATCTTTTGGAGGATATACCCAAATTTGAGAAGTGTTTAGCATTTCTGAACTTTATTTATTTTAATTGTAGTGTTTAGCACTCTTTCAGTTATGTTCCTCTTTCTAACACCACACACCCACTAATACAGCACTTTAGCATCATGTTTCGGCAGTTGCTTTCCAATAGGTCATTAGAGTAGCACGTTCTCCCTTAGGTTTACTCTACAAAGCACCATAAATGCTCTTTCCATTGTTGTTTAATGCATCAAGAAGATAATTGTTTTCCGAGTATTCTAGATCCTAGCACTTGTGGTTTCCAAGTACTGAGATTCTCATAAATGTGGTTTATTTTTTTGTTTTCTGGGGGTTCTATCAAAAAATAGGATGAGAAAACTTGTCCCCTACTATTGGAAATGAAGTTGGGGTGAGGCAACAAGAGAGTGTGGGGATGGAAATAGGAGAATGATCAAAATAGAAAAGTTTTCAAGTCTTGAACCTTACACAAATCAATCCTTATGGTTGATTTTCCCTATTATAGAAAGTAAAAACCTAACAGATAGCCCATCCAAATATTACTGATTGGAAATACATCTCAATTCTCAAGCAGAAAAGAGGACTAAGAATGACTTGAAAAGTGATTTTGAAAACTTAAAGTTTTTGTAGTTCCCATAGTTTCCTTCAAAAGGGGAGGAAAAGTTATTCCTACTTATCCTATCATTATGAGAACAGATGAGTCACTGACAGGACAATCACTTAATATCCTTTATATGCAAAAACTTTAAGAACAGGTCAGTCATGAACTTCTCACTAGTCATTTATGAAGTGGAATTGGAGATTACCTGTTCTCTTGTCGGTGGTTGCGCCAAAATCTCTTCTTCTGAGTCCGCAGATGCATTCTCATCCTCATTGGAATCACGTTCAGACCATAGTGATGTAGACTCCTCCAAACTAGTAGGCATAGAATGGGGTCTACAGAAAAAGGGCCTCTTTGGATGCACACCATTAAAGGTTTGATAAGAAGAAGAGGCCAAGCCTCCATAGCCCAACCTTGAACTCCAGGAAGTCATGTTATATGAAGGTTTGTAAGTGTTTTCCCATGCTAATGTTGTTGAAATTCTTGAGAAGAATAAAGCCTGTGGTTGTGTATCCAGACAACACCTACTAAGACTAGAATGATCGTATATATATATTATTATAACTAAAATGAGTCTAAAATACAGTGATACACAAAATGAAGCAAAATTTACAATTTGAAATTTATCAATATGATCTCACGTAAGCTTACCTAGCTGTACTTATATCCATCACGAAGAGAAATTTTACTTCCTGCGGAAGATGATTGAAAGAGTGATATCAGCACTTATATCAGAATGCTTGTTAAATCTCACAACAGAGTAACACCATCAAGCCGTTATGCAAGGATGGCAATGCTCTGATTAGGAATACATTATGACATATGAACAACTATATGAAAGAAATTGGAAACACATAATCCTCATGCAATAAGAAAGAAATGCAGGATCAAGCCAATAAATTACAGAAACAAGCCTTTAGGTATAGAAAAAAATGCAGGATCAAACCCCTTTTTTGTCGAAAATGCATTAAAACACACACACACACCTTAGTTATTGATTGAGGAAAACCACATTTCTAAGCTTGGACAAAACTAAAATCGTATCGCATTCCATACATTTTCCTCCCTTTACAGTAAGAAAAAAGAATTTAAATAACCATCGGAAAGACAAAATAACAAAAATGAGAAATTATGGCATGCATGGGACAGAAATTAGAGTGTAAGAAATGGAAATACCATTAGAGCTTAGATAATTGAAATGGCTTAATCGTAAAATTTGTTGCAATCCAAATGGGCTGTCAATATTAGTCCTACTGTCAAAAAACTTGGTAAAGACATATTGATAAATAGCTGTTTGACATGCATGATGCACCTATCTGTTTATTAATTACTAAGTATTCTAATAGAAATAACTCATAAGTTAGAATCTATTAAAAATTAACAAAAGAACTAGTAGGAAGTTAAGTTGAACATGATCATAATTATTATTTGTTTATTGAATTTTAGAAAAAGAGACTACAGGCTGCGCAATCACAGTCATAACTAGGGATGATCATAGGTAGGGTATGGGTAGGGTACCTTAATCCCCGTCCCCATACCCATAAGAAATTATCATCCCATACCCGAACCCATACCCGTGCGGGTATGAATATCAATCCCCATACCCATACCCTATGGGTACTCCTATACCCAGACCCGGACCCATACCCAAAAAAATTCAAAAAATACTATTTTTCTAACATTATTATATATATATATTATATATTTAAAATAAAAAAATAAATATAATTTTATATATATACATTAATACATGTATATAAATATAAATATAAATATTATATATATATATTTAAAATAAAAAATAAATATAATTTTATTATTAAGTTCAATATATTATATATATATATATATAATTATTAATTGATAGTATATTATTGTAGCGGGTAGGGTACGGGGTGGGTACCCCAATCCCCGTACCCGGACCCATACCCGTAAATTTAAATGGGAAAATCCTCATACCCGGACCCGTATATTTTTACCCGAACTCATACCCAAACCCATAGGGTAAAATTTGCAGGTCCCCGTCGGATATGGGTATTTTGATCATCCCTAGTCATAACTCAACTATTGAACCGGTAGCACTAATATAAAATAGTGTAAACATACAATTTAGTCCCTAAAATATTACTGAGCTGACAATTCAGTCCCTCAAACTGTAAAATGTACAAATTAATTCCTGCAAGATCAAAACAGTATACCTATTATTAGCCATTTTTATAGACTAAATAGTATACCGTTTTAATGAGTATGCCATTTTAGTCTTTTAAGGACTAATTGTATATTTTAATCTTTCACGGACTAAATTGTCAGCATGATAATCTTGGAGAGACCAAATTGTATGTTTACTCTATAATATTTAATAACATACGCTCTTTCCTCTTTCTCATCTTCCTTTTCTATTAAATACTCATCCCAAGTTCCTTCATCCACTGATCTATCTTCATCCACTAATTTACGTAATCTGCAAGTGGCAAGCAGATATAAACTCATATAGAAACCAGAGAACTTACAGATTACAGTGACAAGACAAAATTAGGAGCGGATGAAGAAGAAGAAACTTGACGGAGTAATCAATTAATTCAGACAAAGCAATTAACAAAACGAAATTCAACGTCTCATCAAATCATACCTGCTGTACAAATATTCATCTTCAACAAATTCAGAAAAGTAAAATAAAACAAAAAGCACTTACAGAGAATGAGAGGGTGAAGATTATCGTGCCGCAATTACAGTCACTGTCTGTCGTCACTCTACACTCTTGTGAATTGAAGGAAACAATCGCTTGATGAAGAAGAAAAAGAAGAAGAGAGATGGTGAAACGTATTGGAGGGTCCTGATAATTCGCACGAGGGAATTCAGATGAATGGACGGTGGAGATTGGCCGTAAAGCATGTGGCCTAGCTTTCTTTTCTCCTTCTCAGTTTGGAAAATCTCCCACCATTAGTCCTCCGTCCATTTTAAATTACAGTCTAGTCTTGAAAATTTCAAGTCCATTTCACTTTAGTCCCTGACTATCAAAATGAAAGTGAAAGAGCATCCTTGAAAATTCTCAAACCTTATATCTTGGTCCCTAATCCATGAATTCTTCATGAAATGGAATAGAAATGAAAAAACAATACAAATAAAGCAAGCAAATGACAGAGAGACCAAAACTGAAAATGCAAAAAATTTAAAATCCACCGGAAAATTCCCCAAACTCGCTGGAAAATGCACGGAAATCGCCGAGAAACTCAAGAAATCATCCAAAAACCCCAATCCTCACTGAAATCTCACTCAAATAATCGCCCTCAACTTGAAGTTTTCAGGACTAAGCTATAATTTAAAATAGACGGAGGACTAACGATGAGAGATTTTCAGAACATATGGGACCAAAACTGAGACAAAAAAAGAATAAGACTGATTTGAGACCTGGAGCAAAGATACAGGACCAAATTCAAGACAAAAAAAGATATAGAACTGATTTGGGACCTAGAGCAAAGTCACAAGACCAATTAATTTAGAAGTCTAAAACTCTATTTTGGTCACTCATTTATAGATATTTTTTCTCAATTTAATCTCTTACAAATGTCTTCTGTTATCAAAGTTGATCACTCAATTCAATTTTTAACGAAGTCGGTGATATGACATTGTTAAATGATGGCACAAAGTTATTTCCTCCATTATTATTTAACTTAACACATCATCAACTCCATTAAAAATTGGATAAAGAGATTAACTTTTATAACAGAAACATTTGTGAGGGACCAACGTTAAAAAGAAAAATAAGGAGAACCAAATTGAAAAAAAGATAATAATATATAAAGGATTGAAATTGGGTTTTAGCCTTTCTTTCTTGATGGAATAAAGACTACAACTTGCAAAAGCATTTTGAAGAACTTTAATTGAATTAGATAATTTTTATTAAAAATAAATAAATAAACTAAAATTAACTAATTCAATTCTGGTCTTTTATTTTTTTTTTTAGAGATGGAGTCTGGAGAGGAAAAAGAAAAATATATCTAAAGGTTAATTGTTTCAAAAAATTATTGAGAATCCTGAACATTCACTTGTTTCAATAACAAGAAAAATTAAGGAGCAGGATCTTTAACTTGTTTGCACTACTTTGCTTGTACCTAAAGTGCTAATATAATCATGTTAATGAAAATAATATACATCACATTAAAAAGAAGAAAACTGCATCAATAAATTACATCAATGCAATTCTATACCATCCAGCCATTTCAGAGAAGGCAAAAGTTTGACAAGAAATGACTTGAAGATCTCATCAGAAACTGCATTTCCTGTTATGTCCAACTGTGTCAAGTTCAAGCTTTTGAATACCAAAAAAGCTTCCCAAATATTGGCAGCATCAATGCCACCATTAACGATTTCAAAATCGTCCCAAGGGAACTCTTTGATATACGACAATGGAGAAGTGAACAAGTATCTCGTCATGTCAATCGAGTGAGAGCCTATCTCATTGTGGGAGATATTTAGCACTTTCAGTGACTTGAGCTGTCTGAGAGGTCCAAGAGCAGTAAGACTAGCAATTTTGTTGTGACTCAAATTTAAGAAAGAGAGAAGCTGCATGGCCTCCAATCCTGTCCAAAGGTTCCCGTGTGAATTGTCGGAAGTTATAATGGTAAAAAAAAATGAAGAACGAGCAGTACCTCGGGGAAGTTACATGAGTTTTCAATACATAACAGTTTGTTTACCTTCGATCGAGCGGAGTTCATTGTGACTGAGGTCTAGCATTTGCACCCACAGTAAATTTTCAACATAACCCATCCGTGACAGCGATAAGTTTTTTAATTGTAGACATAAGTAACTGTCAACAGTTTCCGTAATGTCTCTGTATAGGTGGCAGTATTGTAGCAAGGATTCCCTGGTTGAAGTTATCTGCAGAGTCCCCAAAACATGAAATGCTGTTTACATTAAAAATTCATGGCACTTGGAGTTGAAACTTGAAACAAATGCATAAACCTCCTCTTTGATGATAACAACCAAGCAGTTCAAACTAGCATCATTGAATTGTAGAAGCAGAGAATTTTGCCTAAACATTAAGCTAGTAACAGGCCCATCGAGGTTTGAACAATAGAGCAGTTTTTTAGTAGAAAAAAGAAAAATCAATTTAAAACAGGGAAAATATATAATAAAATCCTCTTCTATTTCTATGAAAAATCAGTTTAGGAACTATGCTTTTTTTTTCAAGAGTGAGTTTCCCATACTTGCTTAGGTTTCACATAAAATATGGAACTATGCTTTCTTTGACATTTAAAATAGGTAAAGTGTAAACTACCTGCCGCAACAATGCTAGGCTCCGTTCATCCTTGTAATAAAGAGAATGGGTTGGATCCAACCTCAACAAATGAGCATAAAGTTCAAGAATCTCTTCAGCATGAACCATTCCTTCAGCATTTGGAGATGATATTGAATCATAGGCACTCAACAATCTTGCAAGTGTGAGCTTTCCAATTTTACTACAAAATGCAACACATAACACTTACAAAAAACACAAAGGCAAAATGGAAGGAGCATATTCATCAATACAATGAATCAACCTTACCAGTCACTCTCGGACAATAAAACTCGAAAAGCCTCTATTTCATTATTAATAGTCTCTGCGCGCCAATTGGATGTTGCTGAAAAATGGTCATCGCTGGTAATTAGCTGACCCCCACAAATAGCAGAACCCACTTCCAAAAAATTCTCAAACTTTTGCAAATTTTTATTCTCCCATGAAATCATTTTTCCGCCCTGGCCTTCAGTAGATTGTGCATAAGCACCCTGCATGTACAATTTAAAGGAAATTTGGGAAGGATGGCTATAATGATATCCGCCTGAAGACACAATACCTTGACAATGTCCAAGGCCGATTTCTACTAGGTAAGTTTGTGACATTTGAGGCTTCATGTTTCCAAGGTTTAGATACATAACCCAAACTTGAGCAGTATTTAAATTGTTTATTGAAAGTGGTTTCCAAACAAGATCCTCATTTATACTAAGTTCAGATTTAACAGTCACTGTAGATGTGTTGATGCCTTCAACAGCCTGATTAAAATAAAGAATGATAGGAAGTATTCCCGAGTCTAATACTGTACAGTATAATGGAGATGAACCAGAACCATGAAGGCACTTGTTTCCTTGAAGAGTGATATTAGATCCAGGGGAAGGCCAGGATGATACAAGTACAGGAGCATCGAATTTTACTGTTTGATCAATGAGCCAAAGATGATAAAACCAACCACTCTGATCGTCTGGATCGGTAAAAAGAGCATTCTGGACATGATTATATTCCTCTTCTAAAACTTTCTCTTTAGGGAAATATCCTTCAGCCTTTCTTTTCATCAAATTAGACAGAAGAAAACTGCAAGTATCCTCAATAGGATTTATACACAAAATGAGCTAATCAATAATCATATTTTTTTCACTGAAAGAAAAACATATGAGCAGCTGAAGATCCAAGAATGGTCACGAAATATGAATCTAACAAGAACTAAACATTAAACAAATTACAAACATAATGATAGTCCATATGCAATCAGACTTTTCACTACCTGTCAAAATAATTCTCACTCACATTTAACAGAGAAGCAATTTCGTTTTGTATGAGCCACATTTAATGATCTGAAATTGATAGTATCAGGTTTTCATAGGACATGACATTTCTGGGTCAAGCACTAGACCTTTTTTTTTTTCCTTTTCAGCCAATAGAACGACCAGTGTTTCAAAAAATAGAAGGATTATGACTAAGTGAAAGTGTATTAATCATGATTAATACTCTTTCATCCCCCCTCAAACTCAGGGTAGAACTGTCTCAACCTTTCCGCAACAAGCTCTGCTCAAGTACAAAGAGCTGGTGGTTCAATTCAAAATGCTGCAGAGTCTTCTAATGCTGTTGCTGGAAGGAACACAGCTTCATTGGCCCTCTGAGGTAGTGTTTGATCCTTCATGGTACCCAGATTCAGGGGCTTCCTGCCACATGACGAATGATGCTGGCAACCTTGGAGCAGGAGTATCATATACTGGTGCTGAGCAGGTCTATGTGGGTGATGGCTCAGGTTTGACAATTAAAAATATTGGTAGTTCTCTAGTTTCGACTAGTTTTCCTTCAAAATCTTTACAATTAAAGTCACTTTTGCATGTCCCTCAGATAACAAAGAATTTAATTAGTATTTCTAAACTAACTAAAGATAATAAAGATTGTGTTGAGTTTCATTCTGATAAGTGTTTTGTGAAATGCCAGGAGACCAAGAAAGTCTTGCTTGAAGGCTTGGTCAAGGATGGCTTAGATGTCTTTCCTAATATGCAGCTTCTAGATTCTAGGCAATCTGCTTTGTTGGCAAATGTAAATGCTAGTCTGTGTGAAAGTGGTTCTGATGTAAGTTTTGAGGTTTGGCATAATAGGTTGGGACATCCATCCAATAAAGTGTTGAGTAAAGTTTTGAATTCGAGTAATTTTTCAGTACAAACATCTGTTAGTCAAATTTGTTCAGCTTGCTGTCATGGCAAAATGCATAATTTTCCTTTTGATAGATCTAAAACTGAGTATACTGCTCTTCTCCAGCTTGTACATACTGATTTGTGGGGTTCTGCACCCAACGTTTCTAATATCAGAGATTATGTTGTGCTTGTAGATGCTTTTTCTAAATTTTGTTGGGTGTATATGCTGAAGAGAAAATCTGATTTGTTTCAAGCTTTTCCGCAATTTAAATCTTTGGCTGAGTTACAATTTGGTTTTAAACTTTTAGCTTTACAAATTGATGGTGGCACAGAGTATATACAAGTGTCTAAATATTTGGCAGAGACTGGTCATAGGTCTAGTTGTCCTTACACACCTCAACAAAATGGTGTGTCAGAGAGAAAGCATAGGCATCTTACAGAAGTTGCCTTAACCGTTGTGGCTCAGTCTTCTCTTCCTTTAACTTACTGGGATGATGCTGTATTCACTGCTGCATTTTTTATTAACAAGTTGCCCACTCCACTTCTTTTTGATAAATCTCCTTTTGAGGTGTTGTATAATAAAAAGCCAGAGTATGAAATATTTAGAGTTTTTGGTTGTGTGTGTTATCCTTATACTAGACCTTATAGTGAGCATAAGTTTGGATATAAGACTAAGCATTGTGTGTTTCTTGGATACAGTGATAAGTACAAGGGATATAAATGTTTCGATCCTAATGAAAGAAAGCTATATATATCAAGGCATGTCATTTTTTATGAAAAATCTTATTATTTCAGTAGATTTCCTGTTGCAGCTGAGAATTTAACACAACCAGTTGGTCAATTTTCCTATGGTGTACCTGTTATACCTCTAGTAAAATTTAATAACCAATCCCAAACTACAAGCCCACCTCAAGATAAAGACAACAATAATTGTCATGATACATATTGTGTCTCTCCAGTCTCTATAATTACAGGTACTGCTAATGCACAACAGCTACCTGTTGCATCTCAACAAAATTTGTCTATTGCTGTTGTTGCACAAGCAGAACCAACAGAACTAGTAGTTCAAGCTGGTACAGCCTCTCAAACTGCTAGAATCTCGAAGACAGCTAGACAGAGGGCTACTCCATCTCATACCATGGTAACTAGGTTCAAAACAGGTAATCTCAAACATAGAATTTTCACTATTACACAGTCAGAAATTACAGAACCAAGGTCAGTATCTCAAGCTCTTAAACATCCTTTTTGGCTTGCTGCAATGAAAGAGGAATATGATGCATTGATGAGGAATGGGACTTGGACATTAGTACAACTACCTAGAAACAAAAATCCTAAAACATGTAAATGGGTGTTCAAAGTTAAAAGCTAGATTAATGGCCAAAGGGTATCAAATGCCTGGATTTGATTTCACTGAAACTTTTAGTCCAGTTGTTAAACCAGCAACCATGAGGACAATTTTAACTATAGCTATTTCAAAAGGCTGGCATTTGCATCAAGTCAATGTTAATAATGTCTTTCTCAATGGCATCCTAGAAGAAAAGGTGCATATGGTTCAGCCACAAGGGTTTGAAGATAAAAAAAAACAACTGGTTTGTAAGCCACAAAAGTTACTTTATGGTTTAAAAGTTAAAACAAGCTTTGAGAGCTCAGTTTCAAAAGTTAGCTTCAACTCTAGGAAAATATGGTTTCAAATCTTCCAAAAGTGAAATATCTCTATTTATTAAAGAGTCTGGGAATGAAATATTATATGTTTTATGTTATGTGGATGATATAATCATGACAGGTAGCTCAAATGCACAAATAAGCCAACTAGTTAAAGATCTAAATTGTCAGTTTGCAATAAAAGATCTAGGAAGCCTAAACTATTTCTTGGAAGTGCAGATTACTAAAATGGCAGATGGTGGCATACATCTTTCTCAAACAAAATACATCAAGGAGTTGCTCAAAAAGGAAAACATGGGTGATCCAAAAGCAATAGCAACACCAATGGTTTCTGGACAGAACCTCTCTGCTTTTGAAGATGATGATTTCGAAGATGCTACCTTGTATAGATCAGTAGCTGGTGCTTTGCAGTATGTCACGCTAACCAGACCTGAACTCTCCTTTTCAGTCCATAAGGTCTGCCAATATATGAAGAAGCCCAAGAAATCTCACTGGAGAGCAGTCAAAAGAATCCTTAGATACTTAAGTGGGACACTAAACTATGGGTTGCATCTTAGGAAGAGCTCAAACTTCAATCTTGTGGCTTTTTGTGACTCTGACTAGGCCTCTGACGTTGATGACAGAAGCTCAACCTCAGGAAATTGTGTCTTTTTTGGCTCTAATCCTATAACTTGGAGTTCAAAGAAGCAAAACACAGTCTTGAGATTGAGTACAGAAGCTGAATATAGGCGTTTGGCCACTGTAATTACTAATGTAATGTGGTTGCAGTCTTTACTTTTTTTTTTTTTGCCTGAAGTAGTTGCAGTCTTTACTTAGTGAGCCCAAAGTGAAGCAACATCAGATTCCAATAATTCATTGTGACAATCTTGGCACAGTTCTTCTTTCAGCTAATCCAATTTTACATGCCAGAACCAAGCACATTGGCATGTATATGCATTTTGTCCGAGAACAAGTTATGTCTAAAAGAATAGTTTCAGCTGAGCAAGTTGTAGATATTCTTACCAAGTCTGTATCAAACTCACAGTTTTTTAAACTTAGAAGCAAACTCAAGGTTGAGCCAGTTCTAACCTGAGTTTCAGGGGGGATGAAAGTGTATTAATCAGAATTAATTCCATTAGTTAGAGTTTGGTTATATTTGTTAGGCTTAGTTAGAGTCTGAATTAGCTAATAATCCTCTGCTATAAATAGCAGAGCCTCTTGTACCTTTAATTCAATCAAATACAGAGTTACTCACATTTACTTCTCTTGAAACCCTATCTTTCAATATTACTTCTATTTTCCTCATACTAAGTCAAGGGGCCATTTTTAAGCATATTTAATAAATATACTAAATCAAGCTTATTTTCCTCTAGTGTTAGCTTAATGCTTAACCAAGTACAGCTACCAGAATATCGCATGCAAAGCTCTCATTGGGATCTAAAAATGCAGTGAAAAGCCTTGAACATCCCATTAGAATAATACAACTATGAGCGAACAAATCAATCATGTTTATTTTGTGTGAGCAAGATGCATGGTGCAACATTCCTAACGTCTCAGATTTAACTGAATTCACGCACACACACACTGGAACAGCCCCTTCGAACAAGTAAAATAGATTATCGTACCTGCGGTTGTGCCAAGCGGAGTAATTACTAAAGTTTGTTCCTATCATTTGCTCCGTGTAATTTAACTCATCCTCATCTGATCTTTTCATCAGTTCACAAACAAACCTGCAAGTAACATAGATCCAAAATGGAACACCAAAATAAAGGAAGGATCTTTCAAATACCATAGTTTTGATTAAAGATAGAATATCCAAGGGAGCGGTAAAAACCTTCGATAGTTCCAGGCATGAAAATTTCGATGATCAGCCTTCTGGAACCGATCCAGAAGGCGTAATTCATTATCTATGGAAGAATATCCCTTACTTAGCACCCATTTTCGATGATGCCAGGCTCCATAAGACTTGAAATTCTGCCTCAATGCACCCTCCACCTAAAAGGAATCCATTTGAATCTGACCAGGATTACACATAATGCACAAGCTTTTCCAAACATAACCAAAACTAAGTAGATTTCTATTTCATATAATAAGAGTAAGACTCTGCCATGTGAGAGAAATTGCTAAAGTAGATTCTTCCATCACAATGCTTCATTGATTAAAGAGAAAAAAAAATATTAATATTTTGAATCAATTAATGGTAAAAAAACGCACCACTTTGAGTTCTTCATCGAAAAGGGATTTGATAGAGTCAGGATTAGACTCGGATTGAGAGAGGAAGTGTTGAATAGCAAGCTTTCTATAATTCCAAGCCGTATACGATTCAGGATTGATCTCAAGTAACTTGGCACTTGTATCAAGAGCCTCCTTACTGTATCTGCAAATATTTACACATCCAAAATGGGAATCAGTGGTATAAAATCAATGATAAATCAGAAAAAAGAAAAAGTTAGGAACGGATTTCATCTTAATGAACTTAAGAGAGAAAGAACAAACATGCGATTATTGTGATTGGCGAGGAACTGAAACTGAAGCGAACGAAGTTTTTCAGCTTTGGCGGAAAAAGCTGCCGCATCGGCTGGCTCCAGAGCCTTGCGAGGCCGACCGTGCATTTCTACGGTGTGGGCAAAACAACAAGAACACCGTCGTGCCGAACAACGCCAAGGACTCTGCGACGGCGGAGATGGATGAAGAGAATGAGAATCCTTAATCAAGGAAGATTTTGAGTAAACTAATAATTTTGTCCCTAAAAGATCTATAAACTAACAATTCAGTTTTTAAAATATTGAAATATACAATTTAGTCCTTTAAAGATTAAAATGGTATACTGATTAGAGTTTTTTAAGAACAAATTGATATATCGTTTTGATCTTTCAAGGACTAAAAAGTATATCTTTTAATCTTCCAAGAACTAAATGTGTATTTTAATCTTTCAGGAACTGAGTTGTTATGATTACCAAATTGTTAGTTTACTTTAAGATTTTTAAAAACTTTTGTTCAAAACCTCAAATTGATCCCTTATGTATGGGCTGAATTTCAAATTGATCTCCTATGTTTCATTGGTTTCAGATTGATCCTACATGTTTCTATAATTTCTAATATTGGTCTCAACTCTCAAGTCTACTTTCAAGTAACAATTTTTTTTTTGTACCGCTCTTTCAAGTAACAATTTGACTTCATTTGCTAATGAATTTAATTAGGAAGAGAATTTTGTTTTACAAGAATTGGCACATAGTTTTGAATTGATAGCATTCAAACGTGAAATAAAAGAGATATGAGTATGATTGACTTTGATTATTTGACTGTGAAATTAATTACTCTTTTTTGGGACTCGATTTGATCTCGTTTGTTGACATTCTAAAACGCTTGTTAAAAGAAATTTGTAGCTGTGGATTTGTGGCATTCGAACTTAAAATGAAATAAATATGACCACATTCAATATTTTTTGGACAAATTTGTGAAATTATCAAACATGTAGAACTAATATGAAACAAGTGAAACATAAGGGTTTTCTTTGAAATCTACCCCATATATAAGGGATCAATTTGTAGTTTTGGCCTAAAAAATTAATCAAAGTAGACATACTATGAAAATATAATCTTTTAAATTAATTAGAACTAAAAATATTAATGGAGGTTGAGTCTAGTGGAAGGATTAGTCTCTCACAACGTGATAAACTTAGGCTCAAGAAGAGATGCATACATTTGGTGTCGATCATACCTCAAATAGAATTGCTACCATTTAGAGGATACTTATAGAAAAAAAAAATGAACAAAAAAATATATCATTGTTGCACCCGAGATGCGACGCCCACGACGTAAGAAAAAGTTAAAATGAGTTTCGAAAATATAAACAAAGTTTTGACATAAAGTTACCACTAAAATTTGTAAGGAAATTTTTAAAATATCTCTTAAAAAATAGTTTCACAAAATGATTTTAAGGCCCAGTTCGTTTCCGTTTTGATTATAATCTGTTTTGATTATAATCAAAATAAACATGTTCGTTTACGTTTTTTTCCTGATTCAATTATAATCATGATTCTTAAATAATCAAACACACTCAATTACACTTATACCCCTATACATAAACCTATAATTACCTATACTCTAATACATTCAATCTCCAATCACAAAGGGCAAAATGGTCATTTTCATAAATATTGGGCCATTTTACAATTACTCATTATTGTGTAGGGCTAAAATGTTATTTTGCCCGAAATATTTAGGGATCAAATTTGCAATTTAGCCATTCTCTGCTTCTCTGCTTCTTCCTCGTCTCTGCTTCTCCCGTGACAAAGTATTTCATTCTGCAATTTAGCCATATTCTATACCAATGAAGAACATAATCTTGAATCAAAATTCCTGAGACTTTTATGCGAGTACCCAAGTATGAGGATCAAAATTCCTTTTCTTGAATCAAGAATAGAAACGCACGCACATCTCGCAAGCACAAGTTCGACGGCTACGGAACTGACAAGGCACTGTACTGAGCAATCGCTTTGTCTCTGTCGGCGTCGTTGGTGTTGTTCTTGTAGCTCGCCGCCGATTTCGATTTCGTTTCAGATTTGATTTCTCTACAGAAAATTTAGATTTCGTTTTAGATTTAATTTCTTACTCGACAGAAAATTTACATCACAGCAAAATTTCGTTTTCGATCTCGACAGAAACTAAATAGCATACACATTTCGACAATCAAAGAGTACCATCGACAATCAAAGACGAATGAAAAAGCCCACAAATATAGAAATGAAAGGGAACTATGAACATTGTTAATTCATTTGTTGGTTAAAAAACATGAATGAATGGGACGCCAAATGCTTATATAGGCCGACATTTGGTGCACCGATTGAGTATTTGGTGCACCGATTGTTCACATAGGGAATTTACAGCGCCTAATCGGTGGACCGATTGAGTATTTGGTGCACCGATTGTTCACATACACCAATTGAGTATTAGGCCAAAATGAATGAAAATTTCGTGTCCGCCAGCGCTACACTTTCTCTCTCATCTGCTGCGAATCGGTGCACCGATTTCTTCGCTGGTGCACCGAATGTCGAGCAACTAGAAGACATTTTACTCATTTTTGGTGCACCATTTCGTAGGCAAAAATGAAACGGTGCACCGATTTGGATAATCATCCCCCCACTTACACACAAAAATAATCAAGATTTCACGCTTTTCAAGGCAAACAGTAACATTTTTG
>QANZ01007203.1:29422-46723 GCA_003254925.1 Chamaecrista fasciculata
TAGCTTTGACTATTTGATTTGCTGTTATTTGAGCTTGTTCTTGCGAAATTAGTTCATCGATTATCATTTCCGGTTCTCTTACTCCTATTTTCCGTAATCAATTTTGAAAAACACTCAGTTTTTCCTGAAGATCTGAAATTCCTAGCGATGGTTTTGAATTTTGGCGTTATTTTTTCGATTGATTCGATTGATCCTTTTTTTGGACTCGTTTTGCAAATCCATTTCCACAAATCTCGTTCTCTCATCGAATCGATGCGGAGCAGTGTTTGTTTTGCCGTAAATAACGTCAGAAACGGCAGTTTCTGGCGGGTTGTATCTCCGGGTCCGTTTTTTGGACAGTCGGTCGCTCAACCTGACATAGGTTGAAGATGACCTCTTCGCTCATTTTACATTTCTAGTCCTATCTTGTTTTAGTCTTTTGCGTTTTGGTCCCAGCGACTAATAAACAAAAAGAATTTTGCAAACAAAAAAAAGAATTTTGCACAAAATCTGAATTTTTGGGTTTAGTGAATGTAAATCCACGTAGGAAATGTCATGATGGATAAAAAATAAATCAGGGATGTTTTATTTATCCAGTCATCTTGCCACATGTTCAATTCAGAAAAAACAAATTGACCCATAAGTAAAAAAAAATTGACACATCAGCATTGAGTCAAAGTTGGGGACATAATTGAAACTAACGTTTCACATTGGGGGCACAACTGAAACAAATGAAACGTTAGGGGCATAACTGAAAATGACCGCAAATGTTAGGGGCACAAAAGGGTCTTTTGCCTGTAAATTTTTTTAAGGCAAAAGACCCTTTCGTGCCCCTAACGTTTGAGGTGATTTTCAGTTATGCCCCTAACGTTTCATTTGTGTCAGTTGTGCCCCCAATGTGAACCGTTAGTTTCAATTATACCCCCAATTGTGCCCCAAGGTGAATAAAGTTTAGGGTTTTAGGTTTTTGAACCCTACTCTTGCGCACCCGAAGGTGAAGAAAGAAAGCTAGGGAAATTTAGGATTTTTGACTGGTATAAGGCTTATGAAGATGAAGATGAAGATGTCAAAAAAAGTTTAGGGTAATAATTTTTTGGTTTAGTGAATGTAAATCCACGTAGGAAATGCCATGGTGGATAAAAAATAAATCAAGGATGTTTTATTTATCCAGTTGTCTTGCCACATATTTATTTCAGAACAAAAAATTGACACACAAGTAAAAAAAATTAACACATCAGCATTGAGTCAAAGTTGGGGACATAATTGAAACTAACGTTTCATATTGGGAGCACAACTGACACAAATGAAACGTTAGGGGCACAATTGAAAATGACCGCAAATGTTAGGGGCACAAAAGGGTCTTTTGCCTATAAATTATTTAAAAATAAAAAAGGGTAAATTACACTTTGGTACCCTGTGGTTTGACCCTATTTCACTTTGGTACCCTGTAGTTTGAAACCTGACACTTTGGTACCCTGTGGTATTCTATTAACACTTTGGTACCCTATGGAGCTATTTTGTAATTTTAACCATAACAAATTTTTCAAAAATTTTTTATTGACCTCAAAATTTTTTTAAAGTTTTCATTTTAGTCCCTAGATAATATGTATCTAGGGACCTATTTGTAATTTTTTTTTAAAAAATTGGGGTCAATATGTACTTTTTGAAAAATTTGTTATGGTTAAAATTACAAAATAGCTCCAAAGGGTACCAAAGTGTTAATNCGTCTGCATTTTGTGATGTTCATCTTTCTTCGCACATCCTAACTGCAATCTCATATATAGTTATAAATAAAATTAACTTAATGGTTGTATCATCTTGTGATTGGAATGAAGACATTGACATCTTGCTGCCCGTTTCCACAAATCTCTTTTATTAAGTACTGTAATTGAAGTAATCACATATCGGCAGATGAATTTTGCTGAAGTGATCTATTTCATCGGTGATGATTGTGAATACGGTCAGCCCTACTTGGAGTCATTTTTTGTTTTGTTGGAACTTAAAGGTTACTAAAGATTGAGACGATGTAACTTTTCCTTATGGGTGCCAAATGTTATGACTTGAGTTTTAGAGCAATTAAAGAGAAAGGCGCAATGATTTTCCAAGGGGTTTGAGTTGCCCAAGTGGCTATGTTGTCAATTTTGTCCTTTTTTAGTCCTTTTCAACTACAGATATTTGTTGTAGAAATAGAAAGATGACAAGGGCAATTTCAGAAAACAAATTTGTAAACAACTTGCTCTTTTAAAGTAGAAAAGATATATCTCTATAGACATTGTTTTAGACAAGTTTGTAATTGACTGGTCTAAAACCCTGATTGACAGGTTTGGGGGGTTTAGGGTAGCAGCAGAAGGTGGGCTTATCTTCCTTCCTTCTTCACTACCTGTGCTTTCTTTCTTCGTCCTTCACCTGCACCTTCGTTCTCCTCCTCTGTTTCTCGAGTCAGCTTCTAGCTGGCGCCACTCTAGCTTCACTGTGAGTGAACTAAACTCATTTATGCCTTGCTTAATTTAAACTAGTTATTAAAAAATGTTTTTGTCTCTAATCTAATACCCCACTAAACTCAAAAAGTCTTAGTGGCCATTGTGACATAAGTTAATAAATGCAATAGCTTTATTGAACTAGTCATTCCTTTAAAGTACGTGAGGTAGCCAATTATTAAAAGCATAACGATGAAAGGGGTCCTCTGAATCTCAACAGTATGCAAGTTCAGAATCGAACCAACAAAGTGTTTATAATTGTTTAGTCTCCCCTCAGTACATTGTTTTAGATTGATTTTGGTTATCATAACTCATGGTGGGGTACCGATGTTAGAAGGTGAGACAATAAGTAAGATATTTAGGGAATACTGCCAATGTGGGTTACTCAAAAGGCATTAATGGATTTTGAGTTTCTGTTTTTGTTTGGACTTTCGAGCATCAGTGTCATGTCTCAAGTTCTTTCTAGTCTTGTTATATATTCTTGCTGAAGCCATTGGTTAGTATTTTTATGATTGTACAACACCTTTACCAATATAGATGGAAAATTGTCAAATGCTTTAATTAATTTACCAGATTATATATGATTGTTATTTGTTAATAAATTGTGATAAGGAAATTGTAACTTTCTTTGGAAGACTCCAGATTTGGACATATATATTAGATAATTTTTTCCTGATATCATGCTGTTCCTTCACTTGATTGACTGTATCACTTGTTCTTTTGGTATATACGATATGGAATTGTTGTTTATTGGTTTACAAGCACAGGGGTTTAATGGATTCTGATGTTGAAACAATGGAGGGAAGGTTAACATCAATGCTTGATCAGCTCCAAGCTGAGTGCGGCATACTTGAAAGAATGGTATACAAGAACAAGAACCAGCAGAGACGTTGTTCTTATTTCAAGTATCTTTTGAAGGTACTGGATATTTGTTTGTTACTTTCTGTTTCCTCTCTACTTTTGGTAATCCAAAATAGACCAATATTTACTATTTTCTTATGAGAATGGGGTACATTCCACATTTACTGAATGGGTGTAGACTGCAGAGTGGTAAAATCAGAGAAGTGGTTTTGTTGATGATATTTGATTGTGAGGCTGTTCAAAATTTGTGTATTATTTTATGTTTTGTTGTAATTGAAGGCCGTCTCCATGGTTATTAAATCTCTGCATATTTATGGATTACATATAGGAAATGAGTATGATTGTGTTCTTTAGGTGAGGAGGGATTTGAGACTTCTACAGTCGGCAAATTTGAAGGAGGTTATCATATCCTGCTTTCTAGTTATCAAAGGAGATAGACCTAAACAGAAGGTACATCTTTTAGAGAGGTAGAGCTATCTTCCTACCATTCCTGGTTTGCCTGATGTAAATAATTTATATTAATTTAACTTTTGATTGTGAAAAGGTGTCTAACTTTGTATCATAGTGTAATGAATATGCGTATATACTTATAGATTAATTCCATGGCCAATTGCATGCTTCGATCAGTATTAGGAGAGAAAGGAAGAAATTTTATGAGATTCCATTAAAAACAAAATGAAGAGTTGTGATAGGATAGACATATAGTTATGGTTGGAAGGTAGAATAAATGGTTGTGACTGTGACAACATTATAGCACATCACTGGCATCAAATGTTAGTAGTTATGCTGTTGTGCTAGTCTGTGGGACAATAGGAGTATCGATTAAGTCAAGGAAGGGGAAGGCTAAGAGATAATGCAGTAATATTGTGATTTAGTACAGTTTCTTGAACTGGATATCTGGCATCCAAGCTTATTGGTTGCTTTCGGGATTTTTATTTTTGACAGATTTTCACATGAAAATTTATGTGCATAAAGGAGTTAAAATTATAGGGTCAGACTTGTAAATATATTTTTCTTACTTTTTTATGGCAGTTTGAAAAAGAGAAAATGTAATGGTGGAAAATATAATTTTATGGAGCGAATTTTAGGAGCTGCACGTCTCCTAGCAGAGGTGAGTTGCTGTTGAATGTTCATTTTTCTTTTTTCTGTCTGAATTACAGCTTTTGTATATTGAGGTCTTCAGGTTTCTATTTGGGCATCTGCTTCAGTTCTCCCATATTCTTCACTAGTTAATACACTTTATTTTTATGGAACCATCATGATTCATGAATACAATGTAAAATATGAAAAGATGCCCATGCTATTAAATTTTCAGAAATCTCCTCAATATCTTCAGAGAAAGGTTACTGGTTTTTAATAGGTTCCTGTCTGCAACTCATCTTCAAACAGGCTGAAGTAGTCCTTTTTTTTTTTGGTAGTTTACTATAGTTAGTGTTTTTTTGCACATTATCATATTATTTATAACTAGACCTGCGGGCTCAATTTTACCTGCTCCTTGAATAATGAAGTTTTTGATTAAAAACTGATATTATTGTATTCAGTTGATTCTCTGTGAATATATTTTTTTTATGGGCTCTGTGAATATTAGTCAATTTAGCAACATACTGTTTAATTGTACTGCATCCCAATCTCAAATTTTGTTTTGTTCTTTGCTTTCTCGTGCAGATAGTTGAGCCAATTCTGAAAGCTGCAACGTATCCTACTGATAGTGTAAATTATTTGTAATGTTTGTCTGGTTTATATATGCCCATGGTTTAATTAGTTTTCCGAAACAGCATTCATGGCATAATGCATATAAAATCTATGACATTCACTTCATTCATAGTTACAACTATTTGAATAGCCAAATGAAATTATACATATCTATCTTAATAAATGCCATAATAGAATTGTTGAACTCTGTTCCCAACTTCTCATTTACTTTTATTTTGTCTTTACCCTATTCAATGCTATTTGTCATTAGGAGTTTATTGACACCATTTGGGCCAATCTCCATCGAACTTACTTATCAATAGAAATATTGAAGTGCTTTTTCATTTTATGGTTCTCATTTATCTGACCTTGTGCTCATGCAATCTCTGCCTTGATCTTTGTTGAATTAGCTTCATAATTGCTGATTTTTTTTATTAAATTTGGAAGTTTTGACTTTTGAGCTTCTGGAAGCAATTTCTCCTTTATGGTGAGGTTATAATTATATAATTTGACCCTTCCCCCCTCTTGTCAATTCTTAAAGCATATATTTTCTCTGCACGTGGGACAGAAGAAAACAATTTTGCTCCTTCTCCAGAATGATTGTAGGTGTTTTCACCATTATCGTTTTCATGTGGTTTAGTGCATGCTATTTTAAACATCATGTTTGTGATCTGTTTAGAATGTATTAAATAAATTTATTTCCTTTGACTAAACAATAGTGAGATCTCAGTCTTGTTTGCTCGATCCTTTTTTATGGGATTTTCGCTGACAATTATGGCTATGCTTGCACGTCTCCGGGTTTTAATTCAACAAGTAAGTTCACGATCTTGAAAATGATGTTTTGTATATTGAAGTTTTTCCTATACTATATCTTGATCTAGGTTGTGTGTTCTAAGGTCTATGGTTTATAAATGAATTAATTGCCATTCTTGGATAAACCAAAATGGCTACCGGAAGATGACCATAATGTAAAACATTGATGCACGGGTAATATAATCCTATGAGCAGGAAACAACATTGATGGTTATTAACTTCGGTATTAGATGTTTAATTTAGTTACTAGTTAGGAAATGCTTTACTAGTTATCTGCTGCAAGCAAGGATGAAACTTAATCTGGAACCTTTTCTTGTTTCTACAGATATTACTTGATGTTGTTACATTGTTCAACATGGTTTCTTCTCTCTCTCAAAAGAAACAATCAATAAAAATAAATCATGATGGAGTTGAGGTAGGTTTATACCACTGAATTTTCTGTTGCATATTTCAACCTAGATGTGTAAGTTGAAATTCATGCTCTACTAGCCCATCTGTTGCTCTTTTCTGACATATACTACTACTGCAGGTTTTTAGGGAGTTCTTCCCAGTTAGCGAGGATTTTGTTATTTTGGAGTGTGTCTGGGAATCAGATAAGTTTATATTACTTGAGAGAAAGAGTAAGAGTGAAAATGCTAGTCCAATTGAGGATTCTGGGGGAAATGTCTCTGTCCAAGCATCAGCTGTTAATTATGAAAGCATTGAATCTTGTCTTGGGGGTAAGAATCTCGATGATGTGTTCTTGTTTCCTTTGTTTGATCACCATTTAATCATTTGTTGCGTTCTTTCTTCTTCCATTCTCTTATTTAATGGATAGTTCTATTTCAACTTTCAAGCAATAATTAAATATCTAAATGTCTATACCAAGGAAATCATGCCTTCATTTGTCTTGTTTCTACATTTGTTAAATTCAACTGGGATATAAATATAACATTCTGCTTGTATAGTTATCATTGGAGTTGTAGACATGTGAATATCCATTAAGTACCACAGGAAAAAATATGGTAATTGAGAGTTGTCATACTGTACCATTTGCATGCTATATACATATTCACTTGAACGATCTTGAAAACTGTGGAGTGTGGATTGAGATGCCAAAGAGTTTCTTTAAGAATTGCGAGTTTCGTTTCTCAAGCTCTCTGATTAGGCTTAAGCATATTACTCAACTTCTCATTGGTTGATACCTTCCCCTTAACAATGGATGTGAACCAATTAACCAAATATATAGGATCAACGTTCTTTCTAATTAAGAAAAGAGTAAATATATAAATTGATCTCTAAGAGATACACGAGTTTATAACTCAATATCTGAAAGCCTATTTTACACTTTTTAATCTTTGAAAGTCGTAAAACTAATACATTTTAAACCTTTTGTTCCTGTAAGTTAGTCCCTAAGAAATAGACTTAAGGAACTAAGTAGTATTGCCTCCACAACTTTCTAGTATTGAAATGTGTAAACTAGACTTTCAAGAATTGAGTTGTTAAGTATTATTCAGGGACCAAATTGTATTTGGTATGATGCAACACATCAGATTGCATCTAAACACTGCATAGTTTGTTATGCCCTGAAGTCTTGTATCATGTCATATCTTATCCCTTGCTCTTGATTTTTTTTTTGTCACAAGATTGATTCATGACCAAACCTTGTAAAACTGCGTGCTGTACAGAATCTGCAGATGGCCAACTAATCTCTGAGAAAGTTGATGCTGAATCTGCTTCCAAAGATGGCCCTTCTCATGTTGAAGATACAGCGACTGATTTATTGCGCGAATGTCCGGTCGGTGATCATGGAAAGGAGATTGGATGCATCAGTGAGGAAGGAGGAGAAAATACAAGCACCATAGGAGCCTCTTCCAAAGAACTTTCTTCAAACTCAGAGCATGGCTTACAGCATGCATCATCAACATCATCATCATTGTCATCACAGTCAAAACCTAATTCTTGTTCAAAGAAGGTGGCATTTGTCTCAATCAAGAATCCTAAACTATCCACTCAAATTATGCCAAGGCAAGGTGTTTCTACATTAACAGCCACTTTTAATGAGAGAAGTAATGAAACTAAAAAGGATGATGAGGGAGGTACACTTACTACCACACTACTCACTGATGGAATTGCAAAGGATAGTGTTTTTTAGATGTGAAAGTTTATTAAGGAAAGCATATTGAAATATCTTATAATCCTTTATTTCATTTAGTGCCAGTTTTGTCTTGCTTTAATTTATGCTATCTATTTTGAAAAATATCTGTTTCTTTTTAATCAGTTGTTATAAAGTAAAAACAAAGTAGGGTATCTCACTTTTTCGTTTCTTCTAAGTTTATCATTAAAAATAAAATATGGCAAATTAGATATGTTCAAAATAAACAAATAGTTGGATTAGTCGACATTCGTTATTATTATCATAATATATATATATTTTTTAATTTTCTTTAATTTAAAATTATTTATATAATATTGGTTAATGGGTCATTTTGGTTCTAAATGTATACCCTAATATTCATTTTGGTCCATTATGTTTCAAAATGTTCAAAGTGGTCCTAAATATTTTCAAAATGTTTCGTTTTGGTCCCAAACTATTGAATATGACTTGTTTCAAGTTCAAACATGACGAGTTTAGAGCTACATATTATTCTCGAAGAGCACTTTCTCTATCCAGTTAGGGTCATCCTCAAACAAGGTCAAATTAGTCCTAAAAGTAGATTGCTTGTTTCATAATCAAACAAAGTTGATCATATCTCTCTCGTTTTAAATTCAAATGCAACAAATTCAGAGTTATGAGTTTCTCTTAACAAGTCCTTTGAAATTGAAATGAAAGAAGAGAGAAATATGATCAAATTCAATATTTTGGGACCAAAATGAAATATTTTATCAATATTTGGGACCAAAACAAATTATTTTGTATTGGTCCCAAACGAATTGGATGAGATGAGATGATGTATTGGTGTTTGGGTGATTTTAGTGATAATGATGTTAAATAGGGTGTGAAATTATATAAAAGGGTATGTAATGATTGTGGTTGGTAGAAATAAGTTGATGGATTTTTGTAATTTGTATAGGGGGGTAGAAATGGTAGGAAATAATGAGATGAGATGGAGATAATGAGATGAGATGATAGGTGTTTGTTGTGTTTTGATTGAAATGAGATTGAGATGAGATGATATTGGGAAGTGTGATATGGTATTGGAAATTGTGAGGATGAGAAAATTTTGGATTGAGGGTTAGGGGTCAATCCAAATCCAAGTGGATGAGATTATGGGCCAAAATGAAAATAATATTGGAATTATTTTTAAGAATACAATTTGGTCCATAAATTCGAACTGTTCCAATTAATCAATCTCTAACATGTGTAAATGATAACTCGGGCCTTGTAGAAAACCCCCATCATTAATAATGGGGTCTATTTATGAAATTCAACGACAAAAAAATAACAAATAATAGTTTGAGGACCAAATAGCAAATTACAAAACAACACTAAATTGTAATAAAATGTGTGGTAAAAGGTTCATTTTGGTTCTAAATGTATGACCTAATATTCATGGACCCAGCATTACTCTTTCTAGGGGTGTTCATGGACCCAGCCCAACCCGGCGGACCCAGCCCGGCCCGATGGTGTTCGGGCCGGGTCCGGGTCTAGCTAGTCTAGACCCTGCTCGGCCCGGGGTACCCCCAATTTTTTTTTTTTATTATACTATTTTTATATTTTATACTACTAAATATTTTTTTAATTGTAAGAAATACATATCTATTATTATTTTTATCAATTGTATATTAAAAATATACATAAAATATATATTTAGTCTTAATTAAATCAACATTTTTTTAACAATTAAGTCAAATTAAATGTCTTTATTGATAAAAACATCATTAAATTGATCCAAAATTAATTGTTTTACCAATATATATAAGTTAAAATATATATAGAATAAATAAATAAAATTTTAAAAAAAAATTTGGCCCGGCCGGACCCTGGTGGACCCGGTGACCCGACCCAGCCGTGGACCCGGCCCGTGAACATGCCTAACTCTTTCTATAATAATATAAGAGACAAGCATAATTGAAGAATGAGAAATATTGCAACTAAAAAAATAATAATATTATAAATTTTTTGTTTAATTAAATTAATATAAATTCTATATATATATATATATATAAAAGAGTGTGTGTGGGGTATGTGAAAGAGAGAGAGAGGTGTATGTGTGTGTGAGAGAGAGAGAAAGAGAAAAAAATGTGTGAGTGGAAAAGATAAAAAAATGATGAGAAATGATAGATGGAGAGAGAAAATTATAAGTGTAATAAATGAGGGTATGTAAAATTACTATTTTGTCTAGTTCTCTTTTTTATATTTGTATTAAAGTATAGGTAATTATAGGTGTGTAAGTAGGGATAGATTAGTAATTGTAAGAGAAAATGAGATGATGTTGTGAATGAGATGATGATGTGGATGAGATGAGATGAGATGGAGGTTTCAAAAAACACCCAACCAGTACTGTTCATCTAATCCTAGGATGAGATTAAGATTGAATGAGATTGGATTAGGATTGGGGCGTCCCCAAACAGAGCCTAAATAACCTAACAAATACATTTCTGAAGAGGATACTTGCTTGTAAACCAAAGATTATACTAGACTTTATAAATTTCTTATATCTCTGCTATCAAGTTCACCATTAAACATTCAAAGAAAAAAAAAACTTATTGTATGATTAAGGAGAAAGAATCTAAACAGAACTTTTTAAGAGTACTCAAGTCATTCAAAAAGAAACATCAAAACCATTTTCATACTTGAAAAGCACTCAACCAGAAAGATACTTGAAAAGCATTCAAGCATCATGAAAAAGATATTATTGTCTTAACATTGCATTTCAGTTTTCACATGAATCCTGCGTCTGTTCCAAATATCTCACTAGGCAATAATGACCCAACCCAAGCAAAATGTAGATGAAGAAAAAATTTACAGGTACTTATATATAACAAAAACCCATTAGAGTACATGTTTTAGCTAGTGAGCCCACCAATACACTTACACACATACACCCCTTTTTTAATGAGTTTCTATTGGTTCTTTCTTTGCACTATCAGCCTGTACCGAACTGAGAAATCTTTCAATGAAATTAGCAGTTAAGAGGTTGTTACAGCAATTGGAAGTTCTAACAAGTTTTAACTGCAAGCACATGAATGCAATGAACATGTGATCAACTAGCCCTCCTCTCAGCTAGACAACATATAAATGCTATTTTACTTCATGATTCAGATAATGAAACATAAGGTAAAGAATCCTTGTGACCTGTGAAACCACATATCTTCAACCCTAAGAGAATGCCCCAAAGTCTTTCCAATTTTCCCACAAAAGCAAAACCTGAAACCACCCTTCAATCAGAAGCCTTATGTTAGCATACCAGTATTTTATATATTATTATTAGGAATAATATATGTAATTGTTAGTAAGTTCTGATTCTGAAGTATTATTATTATTATTATTATTATTATTATTATTATTATTATTATTATTATTATTATTATTATGTTATTTTTATGTTGGGCAGTTATTATGTGTGGTAGTTATTAGAGGGTAGTTATTAGGAAGTCTATATATATGTGTATTGTAAGTTGATGATACATTGTGAATGATATGATATTTCAGAAACTGTTTCTCTCCCTCTCAAGTATGGAGATTCTCCCTCTTGAGTCCCTCTCTCTTGAATCCTAGATTCTGGGGTTCTATCATTGGTATCAGAGCAGTTCCGATCATGGCACGCTCTCGTTCCAGTGTTCCTACATCCGATCCTATTGATCCTCTCCATCCACCACCTGTTGATCCACCCACTTCCACAACCAGTCTTGATACTTTGTCAAGGCAGTTAAATGATCTTTCCACTCGCATGATGGCCTATGAATCCCTTGCAGCAGATGTTGCCCAGTTGAAGGCTATTTCAGGATTCCAAAACCCAGTAATTTTTATAAGGCGTCAAGTTTAGCAGTTGAATTTGAGGCCAAATTACCTATTCAACACATACCCAACAATTTTATGACTTTTCGGTCCTTTTCCAGTGCTTCTACTGTACCAAATTGTGATTTAATTGCTGGGTCTCGAGAATCTCTTTCAATTGCACAATTGACTTCGCCTGGGCAGAAGAATAATGTCTCGTCTTCCTCTGTACAGCAGATTCGGTCTCTTCCTTCTGCACAGATATGGTCGACTGAACAAGAGAGACAACTTCGACGAGATAAAGGATTCTGTTTTCGCTGTAATGAGTGGTTCACACCAGGCCAGCGCTGCACAGGCTCGTCTCTTAAATTGATAGTGCGCCGAAGAAGATGGTATTCAGGGTGTCGATGGATTGAAAAAAACTTGGGCGTCGACGCAAGAGAGGAAAAACTTGCTGTTTGCACGTTCGAATCCGTTTGGGTCTGGGTTTCATCCATTTTCGTCCTCCGCTCCACTGTCTTTGCCTTCGCCAACTGCCCAGAAAACATCGACTCCACAGGACCATCAATTTCGACGGGTTACTGGCTTGTGTTTCAGATGCTACAGTCTTTCACTTGAGTTGATGGTGGTGTCCAAGCAAGACGATGGCTTCCACGCACCTGGGCCGCCAATTTCGAACGTCCATGGAGAAGAAACTTTGGCTAACCTTTCGATTCTTGTTTTATTTTCTGGGCCAAAGATTTACTTATTGGGTGCCTCCTTACTTTGGTCTCATATTTATTCCTAAGGTTTAGTGGGTCTCTCCTTTTTATTGCCTTTCTATAGCCTTGAGGACAAGGCTATTTTCCAAGGGGGGAATATTGTTAGCATACCAGTANAACTTACAATACACATATATATAGACTTCCTAATAACTACCCTCTAATAACTGTCACACATAATAACTGCCCAACATAAAAATAACATAATAATAATAATAATAATAATAATAATAATAATAATAATAATAATAATAATAATAATAATACTTCAGAATCAGAACTTACTAACAATTACATATATTATTCCTAATAATAATATATAAAATACTGGTATGCTAACACCTTAGTTTTTCCACATATAAATACTTAGAAATTTTCCACAGGCGACACGAGAGAAGACATAGCTGAGCTTCATCCTGTAGAAACAGGGACCAGAGGCACAGTTGGGTCCTTAGTAAATCAAGAAAATGAGTACTTCAGCCGGATTAAATCGTACAAGCCCCAAGTTACTAATGTATCCAATGCAAAGAGCACAAATAAAAAGCGAGGAAGTAGCAGCAGCAGGCTCCTACCGAGTATGTGTTCTATGGTGGATGTGTCATCATCATCAGACAAGGGTAGGCCCAATTGGACACCGGCTTTCGGCTTCAAGGACCTTAAGTCTGGTGAATTTGCAGGCCTAGTTAATGGTCTCAAAAAGCTTTGAGAAACTAAGCTTCTTGAGGCGATTTGCCAAAGGGGTAGCCCACGCTTTATCTGGGTTCCCACATTTTATGTCCACAACTTCAACAATGTTGGTTATCTTCTTCTCATTTTTCTCCCTCCTAGGACTCCTATCAACCACAAAGCCATCAGAACCAAGCATCGGTACCCAATGGCTATGATGTCTACCATTGATCTTTGTTTTCTGGGCAATCCCTGAGTTTCTATGGCTTCCACTGCATCTAGTACTAGCTTCATCCGACGATTTTCTCGGTTGTAGTCTTTTGGGAGTAGGATTGTTATTACTTGAAGATACCAAATGTGTTCGAGGTTTAGTTCTTGAAGAAACCTGCTTGTGTGGTGCAGAAGAGATGTGCTGCTCCAATTCCCTTGTCATTAAGGAACTGATTGTTCCTGTGGTCCCTAACTTAATGGATTCTCCTCCTCCCTTTATGCCTTCTAAAGTCTGAGTCTGAGTCCGAGCCATGCTTCTTTTAGCTCCAATGAAAAATCTTTGTATACAGATAAATCTTTGAAATGAAGTATTCCTAGAAGAGTTCTTCAGTGATCTGTTATATATTATAGGGGTCACCCAATGCTTGTAATATGTAAATGATATTTTCACATTTCAGATTTATGGTGTATACAAATATCTCAGTAAAATTAGTCAGTGGCTATGGATTGCTCATAAATAGATAAGCATCATATTTTGCTAGATGTGAGAAAGAGAGGGTGCAAGGAATCATTATATTGAAGAAAATGTGAAATCAATGAAAAAGAATGTTGCACACTTAGCTACAAGACATTTTTGAGCTGAAAAAGAAGAAACCCATCATCCATTAGTAACACCAAAAAAGGAATGGAGAAAAAGAAAGAACTAAAGGATTGTTCATTGTAAAAGATGATGGAGATTGTGTCCTAGGGCCAATTATTTTATATGTATGAACATATGTTTTGATTAATTTATATTTGATAAATTATGTCGTTATCATATTATTAGCATGTTTACTGTGATAACAGTCCTTGATTAATTATGTGATAATTAGTCTAAACTGTCCCTGGTCGATTATTCTCGTGGGAACGTGAATGAACCAAGACCAGCATGACTTCGGTGTATGGAGATACACGCATAAGATGCTTTACGAGAGTCATGGTGCGATTATGTAAGGGGTTACAAATTGCTGGACCGACCCGGAGAGTCCTGCATGGGTTTAATCATAAGCTAGTCTCTCCTGTATACCTGTCACGATGCCCTTAGACCTGAGGTCTTGACTATTCCGGCGTTGTAGATGTCGAACTTTGGTCTAGTCCAACGTTGCCTGTAATAGGGTAGCCATACAGGCTAGGTACGGGTTTGGTTGTTTACTGTGCTGAGGAATGTGGTTGACTAAGAAGGAATTTTGTCCCTCATTGAGATGAGAGATATTTAACTGGGCCCCTCGATGAGTCCGTCCAAGGAATGTGTGGCCACACAGGGTATTCGGACTAACTCAAGGAATCGAGAAAGTTTGTGGTTTGGAATAAGGATGATCTTCCCATGCCTTATCCATGACCAAAATATCGTGTGACAATAGGGATTATGACAAGGTGGTACTAAGGTTAAATCGGTTTTGTTAGAACGATAACTCACGTGTTTTGGGTAGTCGTGATGACTTGCTAGAGTCCGCTCTCGACTTGTGAGTCATAGAGATGGCTTGCTGCCAACTTCACGTGAGGCCTGCTGGGCACACACGAGCAGGATCAAGACACCATAGTGGAACACGAATTAGGGTTTAATTTGTGGGTCACTTTAGTGACACAATTTAAGACATATTTGAATGTCTAGGACATGAAGTCTTGTCTTAAATTAAATCTACGTTTGTGATATTTAAATTTGTTAAACAAGTTTAAATATATTAATTGTTAAATAGTTAATTTGATTAATCTATTTACAATTGAATTCTTGTTTAAAATATTAGGGAATAATAAATTGGATAAGCCTCCTAAAAGTTAGAGGATAATTGATTTATTAAATTCTCTAATATTGGATAACAAGAAAGCTAGAGGGTGGCGCCTCTTCATGATTTAATTAATAAAATTGTTTTGTTAATTTAAATCAAGATTTGAATTTTAATTCAAGATTTGATTTTGATTTCAGGATTCAAGTTTGAATTAAAGATATTAGGGTAATATTTTAATTCAATATTATTAGGGAATTTGAATTCAAGATTCAAATTTGAATTAAAGATATTAGGGTAATATTTTAATTCAATTTGTTAAGGAAATTAAAAAGTTAGTTATAACTTCCTAAGAGTTAGTGTTGTTATTTTAATTATTAAATTCCTACAAAATTAAGAGGAGGATGGCGCATGGCTTGATCCAATGGGCAAGATTTGATCTTGCATTTTGGATTTCAAGATTGCATCTTGAATTTCAAATTAAGATATTAATGTAATATTTTAATTAGGAATTCAAATCCTCTTGACCAATGGGGATTGGGCATTCGAGATTTAGTTTCAAGATTTGATCTTGAAATTTAAATTTGAATTGCCTTTTAGTTTTAAATTATAATATTAGTGTAATATCATAATTCAAGGTTTTAAGAACCCTATTACTTTATTTATGTATTCCCTAATTTCATGAGTTAGGGAATGTGATTCCCTAACCCTAATGAAACTCTATAAAAACACACAATAAGGAGCAAGTCGCCTAACTCATTCATTCAAGGGAGAGAAAATTCGACTTGACCTAATTCTTGAGAGAGAAAGTCGAGTTCTTCCCAGAGAGAGAGAGAGAAAGTCGACCAACTTCCTAGAGAGAGAAAAAGGTGTGAAAACCCTAAAAGGTTTAGGGATTTGAGAGAGAGTTGTGCGCCACTTTCTTGAAGATTCAAGAATTGTTCTTGAGTTTTCAAGAACCGTAGATTGGTCCCGGATTCTCTTGGAGAAGAGAAGGAGGCTAGCACTTGGGTGTCTGCCAAACTGTGTTGGGAAATCACGGCGCGCGCAGCGGAAGCGAAACATAAAAGTTACATTAAATATGGCGCAAAAAACAAAAGTGATTTCCCTACGGATCCGCTAGATGAATTTAAACCGGTAAAGTTAGTGGTATACCTCACGAATTTCAATCGGTCCGGTTGAATGGTGCAATTCTGAGAAGTCCACACGAAGCGTCCTTCCTCTCTGCCAGTAATCCACACGAGCAGTTTAGTGGCACCAAGGTGCTAGCCTTCTGTTCTTTTCTCCAAAAGAACTTGGGAACTCGATCTACGGCTCTTGGTGATCAAGAACAAATTCTTGAACCAAGAGGATAGGTGGCACAAGAAACAAGAACACCTTCTTGTTTTATCTCAAAAACCCTAGCTATGTGGGACATCTCGATTTCTCTCTCACTCTTGGAGAAGATGGAGTTTCTCTCTCTAGGTCTAGGGTTAGGCGACTTTTCTTCTCTTGTCTCACAAAAGGAAAATTGCAAAACTCACTTATGCATTAGCTTGCTCAAAGTCGACTTGCCTAGGGTTATATAGAGTTGGGGAAATTTGATAATTATAATTTGGGAATCCCTAAATTATAGGATTTTCAAATTATAAAATTATAAGATTACAATAATACTATAATTTTATGACTTGAATTCTCAATTAAAATATTACCTTAATATCTTAATTGAATTCAAAATGCAATCTTTGAGAATCAAATTGGAAGATCAAATCTTCCTCCTTGGTCCCACAAGCCATGCGCCTATCCTCCCCATTTTCTTTTGAATTTTACAAATAAAAAAAATTCCTAACTCTTAGGAAGTCATAACCAACTTATTATCTTCCAAAGATTTTGAATTAAAATATTACCCTAATATCTTTAATTCAAATTTTGAATCTTGAAATCTAGATCAAATCTTAAATTCAAATTCATGACTTTAATTAATAAAACATTTCTATTAATTAAAACCAAGCTAAAAGAGGCGCCACCCTCTATCCAATTTATCCTAATATTAGTGAATTTAATAAATCAATAATCTCCTAACTTTTAGGAATCTTATCTAATTTATTATTCCCTAATATTATAATTGTAAATAGATTAATCCAATTAACTATTTAACAATTAATATATTTAAACTTGTC
>QANZ01007203.1:57494-69305 GCA_003254925.1 Chamaecrista fasciculata
TAGGCGCCTAGCTCATGTGGGTCCCATTGGAAGATTTGATCTTCAATTTGATTCTATGAGTTAGGGATTTGAATTTGAATTAAAATAATATTGTAATATTTTAATTAGATATTCAAGTCTTAAAGATATGCTATTATTAGAATATCATGGATTTTATATTTATAAAATTACTGTAATTTTAGTAAATATAAGCCCACAAAGTCGCCTAGCTCCATAAGTCATGCCAATTGATGCACAATTGAGAAAACCCTAAGTTTGCTAAGCAAGTCGACTTTCTTCCTTGTAGAGAGAAAAATTTCGCCAACCACCTTCCTAGAGAGAGAAGTCGATTTTCTTCTAAGGGGTTAGGAGAGAAATCGAAAGTTGTGGGTTCCTAGGGTTTTTGGAGAAGCAGAAGAACAAAAGGTGTTTTGTTGCTGTCTACTTCTCTGTGGCGCCATCCACCTAGAGTTCAGAGAAGGAGTTCCTGAATTCACAAACTGTAGATTGGATCCCGAGTCTCTTTGGAGAAAGAGGCGTGGAGGCTAGCACCTCGTGTTCGGGAAACTGTTCGTGTGGATCACCGGTAGAGGAAGGACGTGTAGACGGACTTCTAGACTCACCAGTATCGCCAATCCGATTGAAAGCCTGAGGTATAAAACTTTTCGTATCTGGTTTTAAATTCAGCTAGCGGATCTCAGGGTGGGACTTTCCTGGGGGCGCAAGTTTTTTTTAATTTACAGTTCTTCCGCTGCGTGTTTCCCCGGGGTTTTCCCAACAGTGGTATCAGAGCCACGCTAGTCCTGAATTTAAAATCATTTTGGTGTGCATATGATGTATGCTTGGCGTGTTTTACCTGTTTCAATCACGTTTTTGGTTTTACAAAAAAAATCCACTGAATGTTTTGTTAAAATTGAATCTACAAGAAAAGGTGCAAATTTATGTATGTGATACATAAAGAAATCAATATGATTGATTTGGAAATTTTTCTTGCAATTTTAAGCCAAAGTCGAAATTCCCATATAATTATGGTTAAAAGCGTTTTAATCATAATATTATGTGGGTGACTGAAAATTTGAATAAAATTATGAATTTTAAATTTTTTGGGTCAATAATTAAAATTTTGGAATATGATTCCTAAATTTTATAATTATTGATAATTGGCTTAAATTCAAGAAAAGGCATGTTAAAATTGCACACCCTAATTAACACCTACAAAAATCGTTTTTGATGTGTGTTGGATATATATTGTGTTTGACATGATTGTATGAAGTGTTCATATATGTAATTGTGTGGTGTTGGATATGGCTCTAGGTTTTTGGTGTATACGGCCTGCGTGTCGTCTCCCTCTATCCGATGTAATTTTACTTTTCAGTTTATACCTCAACGTAACTGGGGTTTACTCTCTTGTAATTTTACGCTTTCTTTTTAGAAGAATTCTCTCATTGGCTTGGGAGAATTATTAGGATAGGTGAGCCATATCTAAACACAATCTATGTCAGTTTACATTTAGTTTGTATGTGATACAAAGCGCTAGATGTATGTTTAGGACGCGATTTTAACATGCTATTTACCCCGCTTTTGGCGCCAGATATTCGTATGCGATACGAGCATGGGATTTTGCATATGATGCACAATCTGTGCACATGTTTATGTGTATATGATACACTTGGGGAATAAACATGTGGCATGACTCGTTTAATTTTAAAAGGAGTTTTAAAATTAAAATATAAAACGAAACTTTTTCAAAAATCAAACCCTTTTAGAAAATCTTAAGTTTTAATGCCATCAATAAAACACCCTGTTGAAATCTTGTTCATCGTGGAGCGGTGATCGCCCTCAGCGACACGTATCTGCCTTGACCTCGAGGAGACACGGGTGAATGGGGGTTTTCAGTTTGACGCCCATTGAAATCTTGGGTCATTAAATGCGGTGATCGCCCTCAGCGACATGTGTTTAAGTGACGCCGTTGATGATATGGGGCTTGGCTTCGGCCTCGTCGTTTGGGCCTTGCCATTCACGAGTTTTATTGTGTGACTTAATGGGGCTATCAAAACGGTTTTGGGCCTCAAGGCATTAGATGGGATAAACATGCCGTATCATATGATGATACAGTCCCATAAAGATCTAAGAGTCACATAGAGATGTGATTGGTAAGGAGTTACCTACCTAAATAGCCAAAGGATGCATGATCGCCCTAAGCGACGGTAGACTTTGGTGAAATATGGGTCTTAGCCACTAATAATAAATTTTACTGGGTTTTATAAAATGGTGGATATTTTATTTTCCTGCTAATTAAACTTTGCATATCTGAATTGTAGAATCAAATGGCAACAAACGTTCCCTCACTATCACTGCGATCTGTCCTTGAGAAGGACAAACTGACTGGGACTAACTTTCTCGACTGGTACCGGAATGTGAGAATTGTTCTCACCCAGGAGAGAAAGCTCTATGTCTTAGACAACCCCATCCCTGAACAGCCTGCTGCCAATGCTCCAAGAGCTCAGAAGGATGCTTACGAGAAGCATCAGAGTGACTCTGTGGACGTTGCCTGTCTTATGCTCGTTACCATGGTTCCCGAGATTCAGAAGAACTTGGAGAACAAAGGGGCATATGAGATGATAACGCATCTCAAGGAAATGTTCCAAGTACAGGCAAGGCAAGAGAGGTTTGAGACTTCAAAAGCTCTCTACTCTTGCAATATGGCAGAGGGTGGATCTGTGAGTGCCCACGTCTTGAAGATGCAGGGGCACATAGATCACCTTGCTAGGCTGGGATTTCCCATTTTGCCAGAGCTAGCGACGGATTTGATCCTGCATTCAATGCCCAGAAGTTATGAACAGTTCGTCCTAAACTTCAACATGAATGGCATGGAGAAATCAGTGTCTGAACTGCATGGGATGCTAAAGACTGCTGAGGCATCTATTAAGAAGGCGCCTAGCACTGTCTTGTTAGTTCAGAACAAGGGAAAGGGGAAGGGCAAAGGAAAGAGGAAGGGAGATGCTGAGGTTGGTGGGACCAAGCTTGCAGCAAGACCCAACCCACCTCCTGCCAAGAAGGCAAAGACCTCAAAGGATGCAGTTTGTTTCTTTTGCCATAAGCCGGGTCACTGGAGAAGAAATTGTAAGCTGTACATGGAAGATCTGAAGAAGAAGAAGAATGAGGCTTCTACTTCAGGTATCTTTGTTATAGGCGTTCACTTGTCTACTCCTACCACTTGGGTATTGGATACTGCTTGTGGTTCTCACATTTGTACTAATGTGCAGGGGTTGAGAAGAAGTAGAAAGCTGAGCAGAGGCGAGGTGGACCTACGTGTGGGCAATGGAGCAAGGGTTGCTGCTGTTGCTGTAGGGACATACGAGCTAGTTTTGCCCACTGGGCTTATTTTGTCTTTGAATAATTGTTATTACGTTCCATGTTTAAGTTCAAACATTATATCACTTTCTTATTTGGATAAGGAAGGTTTTATTTGTATGAATGGTAATGGAAGGTGTTCAATTTACAAGGATAATGTGTTATATGCTTATGGAGATCTGCATGATAACCACTATATCTTAGAATTGAAACAAAGACATAATAATATCTATAACATTGATACTAAAAGGACTAAGGTTGGCGAACCTAATCCTACGTACCTTTGGCACTGTCGCCTTGGTCATATAAACGAGAGACGCCTTGAGAAGCTCCATAGAGATGGACTTCTAAGATCATTTGATTTTGAATCATATGATGCTTGCGAATCCTGTTTACTTGGCAAGATGACAAAAGCGCCTTTCACTGGCCAAAGTGAAAGGGCATCTGACCTTTTGGGAATCATACATAGTGATGTATGTGGACCCATGAGTGTGCAGGCCAGAGGTGGTTACTCGTACTTCATTACGTTCACTGACGACTTCAGTAGATATGGGTATATCTACTTGATGAAGCACAAGTCAGAGTCTTTTGAAATGTTCAAAAGATTTCAAAATGAAGTTGAGAACCAACTTGACAAGAAAATAAAGATCCTTCGATCTGATCGAGGAGGCGAATATTTGAGTCAAGAATTCACTGATCATCTTAGTAGTTGTGGAATAGTTTCACAACTGACTCCCCCTGGAACACCACAGTGGAATGGTGTGTCTGAGAGGAGGAATCGAACCCTATTGGATATGGTTCGATCTATGATGAGTCAGACCGATCTTCCGCCATCCTTCTGGGGGTATGCTTTAGAAGCTGCCGCGTTCACACTTAACCGTGTTCCGTCTGAATCCGTTGAGAAGACACCATATGAGATATGGAAATGGAAGAGTCCCGATTTGTCTTACCTCAAGGTTTGGGGATGTGAGGTTTATGTTAAGCAACAACCTAACGATAAACTGTCTCCCAAATCCCTCAAGTGTCTATTTGTGGGATACCCTAAAGAGACCAAGGGGTATTACGTCTACTGCCCAACTGACAACAAAGTGTTTGTGGTCAGGAATGGATTCTTCTTAGAGAAGGACCTTGTTTCCAAGAGAAACAGTGGGAGTAAGATAGAGCTTGAAGAAGTTCAAGCTCCACAAGACACGCCAGAGGCGCAGACGGAAATGGGAGAAGTTCCGCAAGAGGTTGTGGAAGCTCCTCCACAAACACAAGGACCACGAAGGTCTGATAGAACACGTTTCCAGCCAGAGTGATACTACGGATTTCTCGTGACTGAAAACAAGGATGTGTTGCTCACGGAGCGTGGTGAACCCACCACCTATCAAGAGGCCATCGTAGATCCCAACGCAGAAAAATGGGTTGAAGCATTGAAGGTTGAAATGCAGTCCATGTACGATAACCAAGTTTGGACCTTGGTCACTCCACCTGAAGGGGTAAAACCCGTAGGGTGCAAGTGGGTTTTCAAAGAGAAAACCGACATGGACGGCAACGTCACCGTCTTCAAGGCGAGGCTAGTTGCGAAGGGATTTACGCAACGTCATGGTATAGACTATGACGAAACGTTTTCGCCTGTTGCAATGGCCAAATCCATTAGGATCCTCCTTGCCATAGCTGCATATTACGACTATGAGATATGGCAGATGGATGTCAAAACAGCATTCCTTAACGGAAGGCTGCCCGAGGATGTGTATATGATACAACCCGAGGGGTTTGAATGTCCTGAGGCACCAGACAAGGTGTGCAAGCTTCAGAGATCCATTTATGGATTGAAGCAAGCATCCAGGAGTTGGAATCACCGTTTTAATGAGGTCGTCAAAGAGTTTGGCTTCCTACAAAACCCTGTCGAACCTTGTGTTTACAAGAATGTTAGTGGGAGCACGATTGTGTTCTTGGTACTGTATGTCGACGACATACTACTCATTGGGAATGATATCTCAACTTTAGAGATTGTAAAATCTTGGTTGGGAAAATCCTTTTCAATGAAGGACCTAGGAGAAGCCGCCTATATTCTAGGAATCAAGATCTATAGGGATAGATCTCGTACGCTTCTTGGGTTGAGTCAAAGCACGTACTTGGATAAGGTACTAAAGAGGTTCAGTATGCAAGACTCCAAGAAGGGATTCATTCCGATGAATCATGGGCTGACCCTAAGCAAGAAACAGTGTCCAAGGACACTCGTTGAGCGAGGTCGCATGAGTGGGATCCCCTATGCCTCGGCCATAGGATCCATCATGTATGCCATGCTATGTACTCGACCCGATGTGTCGTTTGCCCTGAGTATGACAAGACAATTCCAACAAGACCCTGGTGAGGATCATTGGATCGTTGTCAAGAATATCCTTAAGTACTTAAGAAGGACTAAGGATGAGTTCTTGGTTTACGATGGAACTGATGAAGAGCTATGTGTAAGGGGTTACACAGATGCTAGTTTCCAAACCGACCAAGATGACTTCAAATCGCAGTCTGGATATGTGTTTCTCCTGAACGGTGGCAGCGTGAGTTGGAAGAGTTCCAAGCAGAGCACGATTGCCGATTCTACAACGGAGTCTGAGTATATTGCAGCATCGGATGCGGCAAAGGAGGCTGTGAGGATCAGGAAGTTCATCTCCGAGCTTGGTGTGGTTCCGACCGTAACTGATCCCATTACCCTGTATTGCGACAATAGTGGAGCTATTGCGCAAGCCAAGGAGCCACGGTCCCACCAGAGGACCTAACATATACTCGGACGTTTTCACCTCGTCAGGGAGATGATTGACAGAGGTGATGTGAAGATTTGCAAAGTAGCAGGCGAGGATAATGTTGCTGATCCTCTGACAAAGCCGCTTGCAAGGGTCATACATGAGAGACATGTATCATCAATGGGGATAAGACGCGTTGATCAGTGTACCTAGGAGTAGGAACAACTAGATTGATGATTGTACCCTAGTGCAAGTGGGAGTCTGATAGGAATTGTGCCCTAGGGCCAATCCTTTTTGATGTATGTTATGAACATATGGATTAATTTATAGAGATAAATTAATGGTTTTCACATTATTAGCATGTTTACTGTGATTACGTCCATGATTAATTATATGATAATTAATCTAAATCTATCCCTGATCGATTGTTTTCGTTGGAGCGAAAATGAACTAAGATCAGCATGACCTCAGTGCATAGGGATGCACGCACTAGATGCTGGAATGAGAGTCATGGTGAAACTACGTAAGGGGTTACGAGTTGCTGGACTGACCCGGAGAGTCCTGCATGGGTTTAGTCATCAGCTTGCCTCTCTTGTACGCCTGTCACGACGCCTTAGACCTGAGGTCATCATTATTCCGGCGTTGCAGTTGTCAGACTTTGGCTTAGTCTAACGTTGCCCGTAGCAGGGTAGCCATAAGGGCTAAGTACGGGTCTGGTTGATTGCCGTGCTGAGGAATGTGGACTGACCAAAATTGGGATTTTGTTCCCCATTAAATTGGGAGATATCTTACTGGCGCCCTCGATGAGTCTGTCTAGGAAAATGCGTGACCACGCTTGTATATGGGACTTACTCAAGGAGATCGAGAAAGTAAAGGTTTCGATCATGGATGACTTTCCCGTGCCTGATCCATGACCAAGATATCGCAGAACAATAGGGTCGGTGCCTAGGAGGTACGAAGGTTAAAATCGGTTCTGGTAACGATCGATTAACTCACGTGTTTTGGGTAGTCGCGATGGCTTGCTAGAGTCCGCTCACGACTTGTAGGACATAGGGATGACCTACTGCCAACTTCACGTGGGGCCTGCTGGGTCACACACGAGCAGGATTAGAACACACCTTTTAAGGGACACGAATTAGGGTAATTCGTGGGTCACTCCGTGGCCTAATTTAAGACACAGAGGAAATGTCTGGGACATTATGTCTTGTCTTAAATTTTCTACATGTTTAAATAATTGGTAAATAATTAATAGAGATTAATTATTTGCAATTTAAATATTGGGAAATAATAAATTAAATAATTCCTAAAAGTTAGGAGATTATTGATTTATAAAATTCCCTAATATTTAGCTAGAGGGTGGCGCCTCATATTTGGATGATTTAATTAATAAAAATGTTTTATTAATTTAAGTCATGGATTTGAATTTGAATTTGAGATTCTAGATTTGAATTAAGATATTGGGGTAATATTTTTATTCAATAAAGAATTTAAATTCAGAATTCAAATTTTGAATTAAAGATATTATTGTAATATTTTAATTCAAAAACCTTGGGATAAAATAAGTTGGTTATGACTTCCTAATTTTAGGAGTTATTTTTGATTTATAAAATTCCCAATAATTAAGGAGAGATAGGCGCCTAGCTCATGTGGGTCCCATTGGAAGATTTGATCTTCAATTTGATTCTATGAGTTAGGGATTTGAATTTGAATTAAAATATTATTGTAATATTTTAATTAGATATTCAAGTCTTAAAGATATGATATTATCAGAATATCATGATTTTATATTTATAAAATTGCTACAATTTTAGTAAATATAAGCTTAAAGTCGCCTAGCTCCATTAATTATGTGAGTTCATGCACAATTGTGAAAACCCTAAGTTTTGCTAAGCAAAGTCGATTTTCCTCCTTGTTGAGAGAGAAATTTCGCCACCCGCCCTCCTAGAGAGAGAAGGCGATTTTCTTCTAAGGAGTTAGGAGAGAAATCGTTGTTGTGGGTTTGTAGGGTTTTTGAGAAGGAGAAGAACAAAAGGTGTTTTGTTGCTGTCTACTTCTCTGTGGCGCCATCCACCTAGATTTCAGAGAAGGAGTTCCTGAATCCAAAGACTGTAGATTGGATCCCGAGTCTCTTTGGAGAAAGAGGCGTGGAGGCTAGCACCTCATGTTCGGGAAATTGTTCGTGTGGATCACCGGTAGAGGAAGGACGTGTAGACGGACTTCTAGATTCACCAGTATTACCAATCCGATTGAAAGCCTGAGGTATAACACTTTTCGTATCTGGTTTTAAATTCAGCTAGCGGATCTCAGGGTGGGATTTTCCTGGGGGCGCAACTTTTTTTTTTTTATTTTACAGTTCTTCCGCTGCGTGTTTCCCCGGGTATTTCCCAACATCTCTCTGTGCTCTTGGAGCGTTGGCAACAGGCTATTCGGGAATGGGGTTTTTCAGGACATATAGCTTCCTTTTTATAGGAATTGTGCCCTAGGGCCAATCCTTTTTGATGTATGTTATGAACATATGGATTAATTTATAGAGATAAATTAATGGTTTTCACATTATTAGCATGTTTACTGTGATTACGTCCATGAT
The DNA here is from genome assembly GCA_003254925.1 of Chamaecrista fasciculata. Classification (NCBI taxonomy): domain Eukaryota; kingdom Viridiplantae; phylum Streptophyta; class Magnoliopsida; order Fabales; family Fabaceae; genus Chamaecrista; species Chamaecrista fasciculata. The sequence continues at coordinate 66,141 of QANZ01007203.1, forward strand.
TAATTATGAGATAATTAATCTAAATCCGTCCCTGATCGATTGTTTTCGTGGGATCGAAAATGAACTAAGATCAGCATGACCTCAGTGCATAGGGATGCACGCACTAGATGCTGGAATGAGAGTCATGGTGCAATTACGTAAGGGGTTACGAGTTGCTGGACTGACCCGGAGAGTCCTGCATGGGTTTAATCATCAGCTTGCCTCTCTTGTACACCTGTCACGACGCCTTAGACCTGAGGTCATCATTATTCCGGCGTTGCAGTTGTCAGACTTTGGCTTAGTCTAACGTTGCCCGTAGCAGGGTAGCCATAAGGGCTAAGTACGGGTTTGGTTGATTGTCGTGCTGAGGAATGTGGACTGACCAAAATTGGGATTTTGTTCCCCATTACATTGGGAGATATCTTACTGGCGCCCTCGACGAGTCTGTCCAGGAAAATGCATGGCCATGCTAGATATTGGGACTTACTCAAGGAGATCGAGAAAGTAAAGGTTTGGATCATGGATGACTTTCCCGTGCCTGATCCATGACCAAGATATCGCAGAACAATAGGGTCGGTGCCTAGGAGGTACGAAGGTTAAAATCGGTTCTGGTAACGATCGATTCACTCACGTGTTTTGGGTAGTCGCGATGGCTTGCTAGAGTCCGCTCACGACTTGTAGGACATGGGGATGACCTACTGCCAACTTCACGTGGGGCCTGCTGGGTCACACACGAGCAGGATTAGAACACACCTTTTAAGGGACACGAATTAGGGTAATTCGTGGGTCACTCCGTGGCCTAATTTAAGACACAGAGGAAATGTCTGGGACATTATGTCTTGTCTTAAATTTTCTACATGATTAAATAATTGGTAAATAATTAATAGAGATTAATATTTGCAATTTTAAATATTGGGAAATAATAAATTAAATAATTCCTAAAAGTTAGGAGATTATTGATTTATAAAATTCCCTAATATTGAGCCTTGAGGGTGGCGCCTCATTTTAAGGGATTTAATTAATAAAAATGTTTTATTAATTAAGTCATGAATTTGAATTTGAATTTGAGATTCTAGATTTGAATTAAGATAATGGGGTAATATTTTAATTCAATATTAGGTCTAAATTTGAAATTCAAAATTTGAATTTGAAATATTATTGTAATATTTTAATTCAAAAATATTGGGATAATATAAGTTGGTTATGACTTCCTTAATTTTAGGAGTTATTTTTGATTTATAAAATTCCCAATAATAAGAGCTAATAGGCGCCTAGACTCATGGGTGCCACTTGGAAGATTTAATCTTCAAATTGTGATTCTGAGTTGACAATTTGAATTTGAATTAAGATATTCTAGGAATATTTTAATTAGATATTCAAAGCCTAAATTAATAATATTATAGAATATCATAGATTTTATATTTATAAAATTAGTGTAATTTTAGTAAATATAAAGCCTGCAAAGTCGCCTAGCTCAGTACTATGTCATGCCTTGCACATTCTGAAACCCTAGCTCATTTTAGAGAGAGAAGTTGAATTCCTCTTTGTAGAGAGAGAAAAGTCGACACCCACCTTCCTTAGGAGAGAAGTCGATTTTCTTCTAAGGAGTTAGAAGAGTTATCGAAAGTTGTGGGTTCTACGGGTTTGAAGACAACAATAGAACAAAAGGAGTTTTGTTGCTGATTGTTGATCTGTNTGTTGCTGTCTTGCACTCAGTATTGCGCCACCTTGCCTGGAGTTCAGAGAAGGAGTTCCTGAATTCACAAACTGTAGATTGGATCCCTAGTCTCTTTGGAGAAAGAGGCGTGGAGGCTAGCACCTCGTGTTCGGGAAACTGTTCGTGTGGATCACCGGTGGAGGAAGGACGTGCAAACGGACTTCTAGACTCACGAGTATCACCAATCCTATTGAAAGCTTGAGGTATAACACTTTTCATATCTGGTTTTAAATTCAACTAGTGGATCTCAGGGTTGGATTTACCTGGGGAGCGCAAGTTTTTTTATTTACTGTTTGCTTCCGCTGCGTGTTTTCCCCGGGGATTTCCCAACAGTGGTATCAGAGCCACGCTAGTCCTGGATTTAAAATCATTTTGTGTACATGTGATGTATGCTTGGCGTGTTTTTTACCTATTTCAATCACGTTTTTGGTTTTACAAAAAATCCACCGAATGTTTTGTTAAAATCGAATCTACAAGAAAAAGGTGCAAATTTATGTATGTGATACATAATGAAATCAATATGATTGATTTGGAAATTTTTCTTGCAAGTTTTGGCCAAAGTCGAAATTCCCATATAATTATGGTTAAAAGTGTTTTAATCATAATATTATGTGGGTGACTGAAAATTTGAATAAAATTATGAATTTTAAAATTTTTGGGTCAATAATTAAAATTTTGGAATATGATTCCTGAATTTTATAATTATTGATAATTGGCGTAATTTCAAGAAAAGGCATGTTAAAATTGCACACCCTAATTAACACCTACAAAATCGTTTTTGATATGTGTTCGATATATATTGTGTTTGACATGATTGTATGAAGTGTTCATATATGTAATTGTGTGGTGTTGGATATGGCTCTAGGTTTTTGGTGTATACGGCCTGCGTGTCGTCTCCCTCTATCCGATGTAATTTTACTTTTCAGTTTATACCTCAATGTAACTGGGGTTTACTCTCTTGTAATTTTACGCTTTCTTTTTAGAAGAATTCTCTCATTGGCTTGGGAGAATTGTTAGGATAGGTGAGCCATATCTAAACACAATGTATGTCAGTTTTACATTTAGTTTGTATGTGATACAAAGCGCTAGATGTATGTTTAGGACGCGATTTTAACATGCTATTTACCCCGCTTTGGCGCAATATATTTGTATGCGATACAAGCATGGGATTTTGCATATGATGCAAGTTCCGTGCACATGTTTATGTGTATGTGATACACTTGGGGAATAAACATGTGGCATGACTCGTTTAATTTTAAAAGGAGTTTTAAAATTAAACTTTAAAACGGAACTTTTTCAAAAATCAAACCCTTTTAGAAAATCTTGTTTTAATGCCATCAATAAAACACCCTGTTGAAATCTTGTTCATCGTAGAGCGGTGATCGCCCTCCGCGACACGTATTTACCTTGACCTCGAGGAGACATGGGTGAATGGGGGTTTTCAGTTCGACGCCCATTGAAATCTTGGG
>QANZ01007209.1:0-19174 GCA_003254925.1 Chamaecrista fasciculata
AATAACAGAAATGCCACCGCGTTTCCAAATTGCATTTCCAATTCCTAAATTGTTGAACAGGAAACAACGGAAACGTCTTTTTGGTGTTTCCGAAAATTGCAGGAATTTATGAAATATTTCCTGAAAACTGTTTTTGAAAATAATAAACAAACGCATTTTCTTTGTCATTTCCTATTTTCAATGGAAATGAAAATAGAAAATGGCGTGACCAATCAGGCCCTAAATTTGTTATGTTTCTATCTATTAAAAATTAAATTGAGAGAAATTTCATTTTTTTCAATTAAATTATTAATATAGCTAATAGATTCTTTACTAAATAAACATAATATATTTTATATTCCTAAATGTTAGCAAAGATATTTAATATTTAGAAATCATTATTTCATAGAATAATTTGAATATCCAATAATTTTAGATACATATATATATATATATATATATGATATATATGATGATACAGTAGTATATGATATATATATGATATATATGGTGATACAGTAGGATGCAACGTCCAGCCCCAAATGATATTAGCAAAGGCTATTATTAGCAAAGATATTAGCAAAGGCTTTGGGTTTGAACAAGACCTAGAGGATAATTGTATGTTGGTTTCTATTACTAAGCCAGAAAGGGAGAGGATGAATATTCCCCTTCAAAGAACACTCATAATAAAACTGCTTGGTAAGACAGTAGGATTTAAATTTTTGGAGCAAAAAATTACTGAACTTTGGCATTGCAAAGGCTCCTTTGAAATCGTTGATCTCCCAAATGATTATTACCTTGTAAAGTTTTCTAATGATGATGATTTCAGATTTCAGATTTGTTCTTGATGAAGGACCATGGATCATTTTAGACCATTATCTCACTGTGAGAAGATGGTTTACAGCTTTCAATTCGGAGTTCGATTGTATTAAAAATATTGCGGTTTGGCTTAGATTACCACAATTACCTTATGATTGTTTTGACTATCGTTTCTTAACCTGTTTTGGAAATAGTATAGGGAAAACTGTCAAAGTTGATGCGACTACCACAAAAAGATCTCGAGGCAAATTTGCAAGAATTTGTGTTGAGATTGATTTGACTAAACCTCTGATTTCCAAATATAAATTAGATGGTAGGAAATTCTTAATTGAATATGAGAGGATTCACTTAATATGTTCTCATTGTGGCAGATATGGTCACTCTCTTAGGATTGTTTGAAAGCATCTAATGATGGAAATGTAAAGGAGGATGCCCAAGTTCCAAATGCTTCAAAAAATGAGGAAGATAAAGCAAAATTTGGCCCTTGGATGGTGGTTAAGAAAGATAGGAGGCCCAGGAAGCCCAAAGTGGATAATAAACAAGCTGATGACAAGGATGATAGCCCTAAAAATAATGATAAACTTGGAAATAAGACACAAAGAAAATACTCAAAGGACCAATCACATTATTCGGCTTTTGCAGGGCTTAATAGCGACATGGACTTAAGTGATGATGATCAAGGGTCTGATGGGGAAGATTATGAGCCTAGTAAGGATGTAGTTGATGATGAGAAGGGGTTGGGCCAAAGTACTAGCCCAATTGTAATTAATGATGGGCTGCAGGGTGGTTATGACCAGAATGAGACAAATCAATTTAAGGAATACCAAGTTGCAAGAGGTGGTTTATCCAGGGGTGGCTTAAGCAGAAGGGGACGAGCTACTAGGCACAATAACAATGAGAATCAAAGGAAAGGAAAAGCTATCCAGATTTCTAAAGAGCCTACCTCCCAAAATGTAATGCATGTGCGGGAAGAGGGGGCTTCATCTTGCCCTATCGAAGCTCATAATGGATCTAGTACATTCAATGAGCTTCCTCCTGAACCACCAGACATAGATGAGGCAGATAATTCAGTTAATGTTAATGTTATGATGATTTTCTCTAATGTGCAGGTTAATCAACAAGATATTGATATGAGGGATGCTCCACAGCACCCTAGTCAATCTTAATCTTTATTTTTTTATGAAGTGTATAGCCTGGAATTGTCGCGGGGTTGGTAATCCCACTTTTCTGAGGACTATGAATAACTATGTTAAAACATACAATCCTGCGTGCATTGCTTTATTTGAAACTAAATGCTCTTCAACTAGAGCTGATGATTTTTTTAAAAAACTGGGATTTAGTAGCTTTTTATGTCAAGATGGTCAAGGTAGGGGGGGAGGGATTTGGTTTGCATGGAAGCCTGATGTCCTTTGCATTGATTCATATAAATTACATGATAATTATATTCATCTAACTATTGACTACAACAATTATAAATGGTGCTTTACAATTGTTTATGCGAGTTCTCATTCTAACATACGGAATCAGTTTTGGGATGTTCTTTCTCAGGTTGAACCGCCGGATAACATGGCTTGGGCTCTCATTGGTGATTTCAATGAGGTGATGGATGCTTCGGAAAAATGTGGTGGTGCCCCTTTTGATCCTAATCGGGGTAGAATATTCAGAAATTGGATCAGTTTTTCTGGTCATAGATGTTCCTGCAGATGGTCCAAAGTTTACATGGATTGGTCCTAAGATTGGTAATTATAATAGAGTAATGGAAAGACTTGATAGACTTATTTGCAATGATGTTTGGAGGGTTACCTTTGAAGAGGCTACAGTAAGTGTGCTTCCAAGAATGTACTCCGATCATCACCCTCTTCTATTAAAGCTTGAGAATCCTCCTCCTCGTCCTGGTAATAGACCCTTCAAGTTTGAATCTGTTTGATTTACCCATGATGATTTCAATAATTTTGTTAAAAGAAATTGGAATTCTAGTTGTGATTGGAATGAGAATATCAACTCTTTCACTGAAAAAATTAAGGAGTGGAACCATAATATCTTTGGTAACATAGGTAGAAAAAGAAAGAAAGATTCTAAATCGTCTTAGTGGCATCCAAAGAGACCCTAATTATAATACTAATCTGTTTTTTCATAAATTAGAAAAAGATTTGCAGGTGCAGCTTGATGTTATTCTCACTCAAGAAGAGATATTATGGCAACAAAAGTCTAGATGTCAGTGGTTAATACAAGGTGACAGAAACACAAGATATTTTCATACAAAAACCATTTCTAGAAGAAGAAGGAACAGAGTTAGCATGTTAAAAAACAGTAACGGGGACTGGATTGATGACAGTCAAGATATTAAGAATTTAGCTGTTGATTTTTTCACTAATCTTTTTAATGAAGAAGTTGGCAGCCGTGGCATCATCAATACTAGGCAGTATTTCAGGCAGTGTGATGCTGATGAAATGGAAAATTTAGATGACTTACCATCTATTGATGAGCTTAGAAGTTCTCTCTTCTCTATGGGAGGAATGAAAGCTCCGGGTAATGATGGGTATCCTGCAATCTTTTTCCAGAAAAATTGAAATATTGTTAAATCTAAAATGTTTGATGTTGTCTTGAAAGTTTTCAGGGGTGAAATCAGAATTGGTGATATTAATCAAACCTTGGTTGTTTTAATACCAAAGATTGATAATTCGGAACTCATTTCTCAAATTAGACCAATATCTTTGTGTAATTTGATTTATAAATGCATTTCTAAAATGATTGTAAAAAGAATTAAAGCTTTTTTACCTCACTGGATTTCGCCCCTCCAATCTAGCTTTGTTCCAGGTAGGTGCATTCAGGATAATGTCATTATTGCCCAAGAAGTCCTGCATTATATGAGGAAAACAAGTGGTAGGAAAGATTATATGCCTATTAAAATTGATCTTGAGAAAGCCTATGATAGAGTTAGTTGGGAGGCTATTCAGTCTATTCTTGATGACCTAAATTTGCCTTCTAATTTTAAAAGAATAATTATGGAATGTATTTCTTCTTCTTCTTTTAATGTTCTATGGAATGGTGAGAAAACTAACCTTTTCACCCCTACCCGGGGTCTTCGGCAGGGAGATCCTTTATCTCCCTATTTATCTGTTCTTTGCATGGAGAGGCTCTCTCAATTGATTTCTGATAAAATGGAGGATGGGCAATGGAGGACACTTAGAGCTGGGAGGAATGGGTCGTTCATTTCTCACCTTTTTGCTGATGATCTTTTAATCTTTTGGGAAGCCACTGAAGGTCAAATTGCTTGTGTGATGGAATGTTTGAGTGAATTCTATAATAAAACAGGTCATAAGGTTAGCAGTGAAAAAACAAGAATTTACTTTTCAAAAAAAAAACGTCCAATGATGTCAGGGAAAGGATTGTGTCTCGCTCTGGATTTACCGAGACTGACGATTTGGGTCTTTATCTTGGAATGCCTATGATTCATGGTAGGCAAACTAGAAGAGATTTTAATCGTATTTTTGATAGGGTCAAAAATAAGTTGACTGGTTGCAAAGCTAACTCTTTATCTATGGCTGGTAGGGTAAACTTAGCAAAATCGGTTATTTCTACTATGCCTTATTATTGTATGCAATCAACTAGGATCTCAAATTCCATTTGTCTTGAAATTGAGAAAATTCAGAGGGATTTTATTTGGGGTCATGTAAATAGGCCTAGAATGTTGGGAATTCTAGGCGCCTAACGCAGCAGAAGCAAATATAAAATTAAAAAAAAAACACGCCAGGTCCTAAAATTCCCGAACGGATCCGCTAGTAGAATTTAAAACTTTTAAGATAGTGGTATACCTCACGAGTTTCAATCGGTTGGTTGAACAAGGCGTGTCCTAAAAGTCCACTCGCAGTGTCCTCCCTCTGCCAGTAATCCACACGAACAGTTTCTCGGGCACCAAGGTGCTAGCTTTCCGTTCTTTTCTCCAAAAGAACTAGGGACCAATCTATAGTGTTTTTGAACCCAAGAACTCCTTCTTGATTCAAAATCCTAAAGTGGCGCAAAAGAAGAAACCCCCCACAAGAACTCCTTCTTTCCTTTTCTTCCCTCACAAACCCTAATTTTGGTAACCTCAAATCAAATTTCCTAACTCCTTAGGCAAAGTCGATTTTTCCCTCTCAACTCTTGAGAACCAAAATTTTCTTCACTTGGAAAGCTAGGGTTTGATGATGGTGATTTCTCTCTTCTCTCTCTACAAGGAGGAAGACCAAAAATCACAAGTGATCTCACTCATGACCTAGGCGCCTAGCACCTTAGGTATATATATAATTATATTTAGAGTATTATTATAATTCTAAATTATAATAATAATGGCTTCATGCATTGAATTTCAAATTATAATATTACCATAATATTTAATTTAAATTCAAATCGTAATCTTAGAGAATCAAATGAGAGATCAAATCTCCCCTAAAGATTCACCAAGATGGCGCCATGTTGCCCTAAAATTACTTTGGAATTTTATAAATCAAAAACCTTCCTAACTCTTAGGAAGTCATGATTCTCCAAAGATCCTGATTTGAGATCTCACCAAATCTATTGAATTCAAATCTTTTGATATCTCCATCAAATCTTTTGAATTCAAATTATTATTTAAATTAATAAAACAATTTTATTAACCTTAAATCACCAAAAGAGGCGCCACCCTCATGCCAATATTAGGGAATTTTATAATTCAATAATTTCCTAACTTTTAGGAATCTTATCTGAATTATTTTTCCTTAATATTTTAATTGTAAATAATTAATCCACATTAATCATTTAACAATTATTATATTTAAATTTGACCCACAAATTTAAATACTTCACAACTGTAGATCAATTAAGACAAGACCTAATGTCCCAGACATTTCCTCTGTGTCTTAAATCGTGCCACCGGAGTGACCCACGAATTAACCCTAATTCGTGTCCCTTTTAAATGGTGTCCTAATCCTGCTCATGTGTGACCCAGCAGGGCTCACGTGAAGTTGGCAGCAAGTCATCCCCATGACCTACAAGTCGTGAGCGGACTCTAGCAAGCCATCACGACTACCCAAAACACGTGAGTTATCGTTTTTACCAAAACCGACTTAACCTTAGTACCACCTTGTCATAGACCCTATTGTCACACGATATCTTGGTCATGGATTAGGCACAGGAAAGTCATCCATAATCCAAACCTCAACTTTCTCGATTCCCTCAGTAAGTCCCAAATCCCAGCGTCACCACGCATTTCCTGGACAAACTCATCGAGGGCGCCAGTCAGATATCTCTCATTTAATGAGGGACAAAATCCCATCTTGGTCAATCCACATTCCTCAGCACGGCAATCAACCAGACCCGTACTTAGTCCTTATGGCTACCCTGTTACGGGCAACGTTAGACTAAGCCAAAGTCTGACAACTGCAACGCCGGAATAATGATGACCTCAGGTCTAAGGCGTCGTGACAAGTGTACAGGAGAGGCAAGCTGATGACTAAACCCATGCAGGACTCTCCGGGTCAGTCTAGCAACTCGTAACCCCTTACGTAATTGCACCATGACTCTCGTACCAGCATCTAGTGCATGCATCTCTATGCACCGAGGTCATGCTGGTCTTAGTTCATTTCAAGTTCCCACTTGAATGAGCGACCAGGGACGGTTTAGATTAATTATCTCATAATTAATCACTGACTGTTATCATAGTAAACATGCTAATAATATGATAACCATTAATTTATCTCCATAAATTAATTAATATGTTCACAACATATTTATAAAATGATTGACCCTAGGGCACAATCTCCAACATAGAAAAGTTCATACCGTCTGTTGGATACTATTTGTAGGGTTAAGGGCCATGGGGGGCTGGGTTTGAAAAAATTAACACATATAATGATGCTTTTCTTATGAAAGTGGGTTGGAAAGTGATTTGTCAACCTGATAACTGTGTAGCCAGGTTTTGCGGGGAAAATATGCTAGGAATGTGGATCTTAGGAGGGAGGTGGTTGTTAAGGATTGGGACTCTATTCTTTGGATGGAGTTGGGAAAATTGTGGAACGTAATTACCATAGTGCAAAAAACCGGACCGGTCATCAAACCGGTGGAAGGCTCGGGTCACTGGTTCAATGGTTCAACCGCTGGGTCATTGGTTTAACCGGTTGAGCCGGTTTACTTAAAAAATACATTTTCAAATATACATATTCATTAAATACACAATAATATATTGCAATAATTTAAATATTTAGTACCTTTGGAGCTATTTTGATATTTTAAAAAATAATACATCAAAGATAAAATTTAAAATAAATATCCTTTATTTTAATATCTATTAAATATTTATNCAGATTTTAATTAAAAAATATAACTATATCAAATGTTATAACTTATAAGTCAAACCCTAAACCTAATTTGTTTTATTCTGCCTCTAACCGCCTCTGTCTCTCACTTTTTTCTTTCTCTATTGCCTCTCAATCTCTTTGGCCACCTCTGTCTCTCCCTTTTCTCTTTCTCTTTCTCTTTCTCTATTGCCTCTCAATCTCAACTCCCAAGCACCTCTATCACATGGTCGACGCAGCATCCTCTTAGTCATGAATGAAATTGTGATTGAAATCTCAATCTTCCTCATAGAATCGTTGCATGGTCCCGTAGAAGCGGTAGGAATTAGGTGAGGATTCAGATCTGACTTCGGAAGTGATAGTCGTTCAAGTTCAACTCGTTTCCATTTTCAATTTTTCTTCTCTAAAAAAGTCGAATCGGGTTAGAAACGAGCTGCGGGTGGCGGTTCTTAACGAAACCTGGCGGTTCGACTCGGTTTATATCCGGTTCGAGCGTAAAACGATCTAAAAGGGTCACCCGGACCGGCTTGGAGTCCGGTTCGCCGGGTTCCGGTTCAACCCGCCGGTCCGGTCCGGGGTTTTATACTATGGTAATTACTTCTAATAGTAGATGGGTTATTGGGTGTGGTACTGAGGCTTTGTTTTGGACTGACCATTGGATCAATGAGGGGGGGCCTTGATTAATAATCTGAACTTTTCCTTACCTATGATGGAGCTGTCCTCTTGTGTTAAGGATATGGTTGATGAGTCTGGATGTTGGGACTTTAATAGGTTAAGGAACTGGTTACCTAATGATCTTTTTAAAGCTGTTGTTTCTAAATACCCTCCGAGACATGATGGGGAACATGAACAGATTGTTTGGGGTCTTAAGAGTGATGGGTGCTTTTCTGTGAAAAGTGCTTATAATATCTATTCTAATTTTGGTAATAATAATCCGGTTTTTAAACTTACTTGGAAGTTAGAGGTACCTGAAATAGTTAAATATTTTTTATGGAAGATTGCTCATAACAGGATTCTTACTAAAGAGTTGTGCAGTCGCTGGTTCAGAGGGCCTAATAGCTGTCCCTTCTGTCCCGGAATTGTGGAGACTTCTATCCATGCTCTGAGAGATTGTCCCAAGGCCTCTACGGTCTGGAATTTGATGCTGGGACCTGCAAAAATAAGGACTTTTTATAATGATAATTTTGATATTTGGATTTCTTCTAATATTTCTGATGATTCGTATGTAGATAGTGTGGGTACCTGGAATTGTGTTTGGGCTGTCACTACCTGGAGGATTTGGTGTTGGAGAAATGCATAGGTTCATGATCCAAACTTTAAAATGCCAGTTCGTCCTGCTCAGTTGATTCAAAGTTATATTCTGGATTATGATAGAGGAAAGCAAACTTTTGGTGTGTTCAACATTTTACTCGAGAAGACTAAAGTTGAGGTCACTTGGAACAAACCGGCTGAGGGTTGGATCAAGCTCAACTTAGATGGTGCTCAGGATCGTGGCTCAAGGGTTGCTAGCTGCGGTGGGCTTCTTCGCAATTCAGATGGCGTTTGGATTGCAGGATATGCCAAGTTTCTAGGCTTATGTTCGGTCCTTAGAGCCAAAGCCTGGGGACTCCTCGAAGGGCTGAGATTGGTCGTCCACATGAGTGTAGAGTTCGTGGAAATTGAGTGTGTTTCGGCGATTTTGGTGGCGTATGTCCAGAATCGCGCTCCTCCGGTGCCGGATATTAGTGGAATTTTGACTGAGATTAGGGAGAAGTTGGGATTATTTAGGAGGTGGTCCATCTCTCATATTTAGAGGCAAATCGGTGCGCTGATTACCTTGCTTCGATGGAAGCGTCGCTTTCGCCGGAGCTTAGTGTTCGCTGCCTCGAGTCGCCGCCTGATGGTCTTCATCTTCTTCTGTTTGATGACTCCATGGGTGTCGCTGATTTCAGGCTTGTTAGGGTTTAGTTTTGTGTTTGGATGTTGGTTGTGCGTTTTGCTTAGCCTTTTGTCGTTTCGGCGTGTTTCTTTGTTTTTGGCTTTTAAGCCCTTTTGTTCACCAAAAAAAAAAAATTGAATAGTAGAATGAGGTCGTTCAAGATCACCATCACATTCATGTGTTGAGTATAAAAATTGAGGTGGATGTACAACATGCGTGACAAAGACATATTTTTGTGATGATTTTAATTTAAGCCTCTTATTAAATGGAAAGGGAATGCGTAAGATTTTCAGGAGGCATTTAGTGTTTGAGTACCGTATGTAGTATAAATTTATCACTAGTCTTTGACTGATAAAAAAATAATCTCATTTGAATTAAAAAAAATATAAATTAAATAACTCAATTACATATATAGAAAATCTCTTAAGAAAAGTTAGTTCAAAAACCTATTTTGGTCTCTAATGTTTATCCCAAGTTCCATTTTGATCTCTAATGTTCTTTTGTTTTGTTTTGATCTTTAATATTTCCTAAAAGTTTCATTATTGGTCATTCACAGTTGAATATAATCATATCTATCTTATTTTGAACCCTGAATGCAATTAAATTAGAATTATGAGTTAAATTTGATGAGTTTTTTCTTTGTCTAATTTGAGTCATAGGCAAACAAGTGCAAATCAAACATGGAATTGAGTCTGAAAATGGGCCGCTTGTTTCATGAATTTGGTCATATCTCTCTTGTTTCAAGTTGAATGCAACAAAATCGAAGTTACATGTTACTCTTGACAAGTTTTTTCTTTATCTAGTTGGGACTCTTGACAAAGGAGATTAAGTAGTACTCCGAAAGTTAATATTGATTTTTTTGACCAAATTCACTTTTGGAGCAATATTTAACCTCATTTGCTAACGACCTCAACTATATAGAGAAAGAGTTCATCAAGAGTAAGTTGTAGTTTCGATTTCGTTGCATTTGAACTTGAAACGAGAGAAATATAACCAAATTTATGAAACAAATGACACATTTTCAAGCTTGGTTTGACCTCGTTTGCTGATGACTCTAACAGAGCAAAGAAAGAACTCATCAAATTTAACCCGTAGCTCTGATTTAGTCGCATTCGAATTTGAAACGAAAGAGATATGACAATATTCAATAGTTATGGACCAATGATAAAACTTTTAGAAGATATTAAAGACCGAAATGAAACAAAAAAAGTATAAAGGACCAAAACAAAACTCGGGGTAAACAAATATGTTTTTGACAAAAAAGTTATAATGAAATTAAAACTCTTTGTAGTGAAATTCTATAAAATATTCTAAACTTGCAATAAGTCATAATTTATGAAGCATGAACACTGACACGAACACAAGACACAACACAGACATAGACACATTAACACGCCAAATTTTGATATATAAATGGTTAAAAATGCAAAAAATTTGATGAAAACTTTAAAAATTACAATATTTATTCATAATATATATTATATATGTTATTATTTTCTATTGTTCGTCATGTTAAAGTCAAAAAAATCGATTTTATATTCTGAAACTTATGAATATGTGTCGTATGAGTGTCATACGACTGTTGAACATGGAAACGTATATTTAGGACCAAAATGAACATTAATACATATATTTAAGACCAAAATACCCTTTAATAAAAAAAAATTATAATGAAATTAAAACTCTTGGAATGAAATTCTATAAAATATTCTGAAGTTGAAGCAAGTTATTTTATCGCCAGTTCACACTCTGCCCATTGCAATCACACCCTATATCACAGTCAATCCTTACATCCCACGTTGCACCAGAATATCGGTTCGTCCGTACAATCCCGAATCCCCAAGCTTGGCCCTTTCGTAATTTCATTCACAATTTGTTACTCCATTTCCTTCACACGGGACGTTCACGGGGTCCTCCTGCCTTCGTTTCTACATTTCGTGGAAAACTCTCACTCGCTTCAACAACATATATACTATATACAATCTTTCCCTCAACGAAATTCCATTTCCTTCTTTCTCGTCTCTTCTTCTTCTTCTTACTCATTGCCTTCAAGCTGGCTTTCGTGTTCTGGGGTTAGTTTTTTTTTTCCTTTTTTTCTGATGTTGAATCGCATTGTATTGTGGTTTTCTTAGATTTGACCCACTTTGCTGTTTTTACTCTTAACGTGTTGTGCATCTGATGTTCATGCTCCGTTATTGTACCTTTCGTGATTGCATGTGTTTTCCAGCGTCTTTTGGCTTCGTTCATTCGTGATGAGTAGCTTCGATTGTTGTAAAACCATGTTAATCTTGAAGACCGACTTAGGTTAGGATTTAGGAAGAAATGGTTTCATTACTAAATAACTTTCGTCTCACTGTAATGTTCGAACAATCGTAGTTGTTACTTCTCTGTTTTCTTATTAGTTCGTCGATTTTCATTTCCACATTTGTTTCAACGTTACAATGGTGATTCTCACTTTTTTTTTTTTGGTATTGAAATTCAAGTTGTGGGGTTTTCTGATTGATCAAGCACCGGTGGTTTTCTTTGTTTTCCACTTTTTCTTAAGGCTAAATTAACTCTGCTTCTGTCTATGAAATCTGAGAGGTTGACTTGTTGAACTCATTCTATTTCTGTTAAATTGATAAGTGAGATTTCTGCTCCATAAATTGTCTAATACTATGACTACTGTTGTCCTTAACAATTTATCAATGTTTCGATTGATTTCTATGACTCTTCCTCCTCCTGTTGTCAAAATAGTATCAAACTTACGTTTCAATTTCAGGTATTGGAAAATTTCTACTCAACAAGTTTGAGAAGTGAATTTTGTTCCAAAAGAGTGTAAAATACTAGACCGTTACGGTTGCTTTATATACAGCAGTCTGAAATACTGGAAGGATGAACCATTGTATTGTTAGAATAAAAACAAAATGAGGTTTGGCAGCATATGGTTTTTAAATTAATCATGTATCGGTGGGCGTCCATAACCCTTATTTGGTGTCATTTTGGATTTCTATGTTGTTGAAATCATCATACCTGAGTTTCTAAAAAGGTATTGGAGATTTTCTCATGAATACATCAGACTAATGATTCAACCTCTTATACCCAAAATTGGAAGGTCTAGGCAGATTTAACTAGGGTGGATAAAGTTCCATTTCATTGAATTAGTTAGTTCATGGGCATAATTTTACATTTATGCATATTAATTGAATATTATGAAACTTAATTGCAGGCTCTTGAACAGCACTACCATAATTGCCATACTCTTTGTTAGATAGAAATTGTGGGAAAGTGTCCATGGATTTTTCCCACAAAGAAAGTTCCAGAAATACAGATGCACAAAATAATTTTTCAGAAATCGAGGAGCGTGCTATTCCAAAATATTTAGAAAAGCAAAGGTCATCCCTGAATATAGACAGACAGAGATCATGTGATGAAAGATCATGGAATGAGATAGTTAATGGGACTTCTCCATTGTATTTTTCCAAGAATGCTATTGCTGAGAACTTTCATCGCCTGGTGGACAATGTTGACAATGCATTATCTCCACGGCAAAAACTACTAAATACCCCAAGATCACTGATATTGGATTCGCATTCAATCTTACTCGAAGGTTGGGAAGCTCTGAGGCGTTCCTTGGTATACTTTCGTGGTCAACCAGTTGGGACAATTGCTGCTTTAGATAATTCTGGAGAGAATCTGAATTATGATCAGGTGTGAGAACCTCGTCATCTCATAAATTTAACTGTTATTTCCTATGGGAAAGGGGTGGATTTGCAAAATCTAATCAAATTCAAGATAATTAAAATGGATAGGCTGGCTTCATTTTCTCTTCGTACCATAAGTTATTTATGATTTTGACTACAAGTGTGTGTTATGTACCCTATCAAACTCTAGTAGCTTTTAAAGCCATAGTTTTTGTAATCATGAAAAACAAGCTAGATTATATTTTATGAATGACTCTTTCATCTCTTCCCCTGTTTTCATCTTTATACTTCAAATAATATGCTGGGGCTGGGCATCGCCTGCTATATATTCCTTCTACCAAATCTACCCATTTACCGTTGTTATGGAGGTTTTCATCTATGGTACTGTTTTTTGTGCATAGGTGTTTGTTAGAGACTTTGTTCCAAGTGCGTTGGCTTTTCTGATGAACAGGGAACCTGACATTGTAAAAAACTTCATCTTAAAGACCCTTCGCCTTCAATCTTGGGAGAAAAAAATTGATAGATTCCACCTAGGAGAAGGAGTGATGCCAGCTAGTTTCAAAGTGTTCCATGATCCAGTCAGAAACCATGAGACCCTGATAGCAGATTTTGGTGAAAGTGCAATAGGAAGAGTTGCTCCTGTTGATTCTGGATTTTGGTGGATTATCCTACTTCGTGCTTACACAAAATCTACAGGAGACCCTTCCTTGGCAGAACTTCCTGAATGTCAAAAAGGCATGCGCTTGATTCTTAGTTTATGCCTTTCAGAGGGGTTTGACACCTTCCCAACTCTCCTATGTGCTGATGGATGCTGTATGATAGATCGTAGAATGGTAAGTATGTAATACATTATGATAGCGTCATCAAAGTTTATGTTGTGTAGAAATGAGAACTAAGGCATTAGTAGGATTAAATAATTGTTTCAGAATTTTCTAGCTTTATATAAATATATAGTTAAGATCTTAATACAACTTTGAAACAAAGAAATTCATTTGTATAGTTAGCCATTGAAAGGGGATATTTGATATTTCTGACAGGTCTTTTGACATCTATTGCTTAGTTTTTTTTAGCTGACTTTTAAAATTCCTATTAATAAAACTATTGGCCAGCTATCACATTATATCTCATTTGACAAAAAACTTTTATAGTCAACCCTATTTTTTATTTACTCTTTTTTACGTAGCTATTTTTCGAAAAAGGCCTTAGTTTTGCTTTGTCCTACTTGTAATTGATTGTCTTTTATGATTTCAGGGTGTTTATGGGTATCCCATTGAAATTCAAGCACTTTTCTTCATGGCTTTAAGATGTGCCTTGCAACTTCTCAAGCAAGATGATGAAGGGAAAGAGTTTGTGGAACGAATAGTCAAACGCTTGCATGCCCTGAGCTATCATTTGAGAAGCTATTTTTGGTTGGATTTGAAGCAACTTAATGATGTATATCGCTACAAAACAGAAGAGTACTCTCATACTGCAGTGAACAAGTTCAATGTTATTCCTGATTCTCTTCCAGATTGGATTTTTGATTTCATGCCCCATCGTGGTGGCTACTTTATTGGAAATGTCAGTCCTGCTAGGATGGATTTCCGTTGGTTTTGTCTGGGAAACTGCATCGCAATTTTGTCGTCCTTGGCCACCCATGAGCAATCGATTGCAATCATGGATCTGATAGAATCAAGGTGGGAGGAATTAGTTGGGGAGATGCCTGTGAAAGTTTGTTATCCAGCCTTAGAAACCCATGAATGGCGTATTATAACAGGATGTGACCCCAAAAATACAAGATGGAGTTATCACAACGGAGGGTCTTGGCCAGGTACCCTTCTGCCCTTTGCTCCCATTTGCAAAGAATTATGTTACAGACAGTTAGTTGCTTACTTTATTCGTTAATGTTTTAGATTTCATTGAAGACACCTTATGAGTTTATCTGTAGCTGACAATATTTACTTAAGCTTTTTTTTTTAAAAAAAAAGTATTTTCTGTTATAATTTTCAAAAAAAAAATGGAGTGGGTGAAGTTTTCTTGAAAGAGGCAATCATGTAATTTGAGTGGTAAATGATATTCATTTCTCTTGTTTTTATTCAAGTACCTAATAAGAAATATATAAAAAGAACTATACCTTAGTTTTTTTTTTTGGTATGATCACAAGGTATCTCTCACTCATTTACTTTACGGTCTAAGCAAACACTCATTCTTGTTCGAGCTTAGAGGTCCCATAATCAGGATAAAACTCTCCTAACACAATTCAACAAGACTTGAACTCAAAACTTTGTCTATAGGAATTTAAGTACCTAGTTACTTACCACTTAAACCAACCATTGTTGGTTACAACTTACAACTACCTAGGTTTTCCTTCTTATAAGGTGGGATTCAACAACCTTTGGGGATAGGGATGGAACTCAGGACCTTTATTATTATTATTATTTCAGTGAATAACTCCACCTTAATCTCCTCTTAAATATTGAGGCTGCTGTCATGAGAATTACCAACTTATTAACCATGAACTGTGTATATTTCCTTCTTAAGAAGATTAACAAGAATCAGTGCCACCATAAGGTCTAAGGGGTTTGATTTGAATGTGACTTCAGAAATTTACAGTTGTAGAGTCTATGTATTCCTTAACATTCTAGATTACTGTAAAACGTCCCATGAGGTTTTCTCTGATCGACAAAACTTACATGTGGAGGATTTTCCTTTTATTTTCTTTTTTCTGAAAGAGGCCATTAGGTGATGCAGAGGTGTAAGAAAACTTAACACTAATCAATATGCCTATTTCTGTGCTGAGATATGGGATCCATTAATGGACTAATCTTATATACGGTTATTTATAACTCCATACCTTAGTTTTTTTCCCATATTAATTGTGGCCTTTGTGGTGGTTTCAGTACTTTTGTGGCTTCTAACAGCGGCCAGCATCAAGACCGGACGGCCTCAGATAGCGAGGCGTGCCCTCGACATAGCTGAGAGCAGATTGCTGAAGGATAATTGGCCAGAATACTATGATGGAAAGCTTGGTAGATATGTAGGGAAGCAGTCTAGGAAATGCCAAACATGGTCCATTGCTGGTTACTTGGTGGCTAAGATGATGTTGGATGATCCATCCAATTTAGGTATGGTGGCACTTGAAGAAGACAAACAGCTAAGGCCTTTGCTCAAAAGATCAAATTCATGGAACTTGTGATCTTCACTGCCATAGGCTTACAAATGAAAGGGATCATATGAAGAAGAGAGTTTTAGAGCTATAGGCTTACAAAGAAAGGAAGCTATCTTGCTTCTTATTTACATTTTGTCTAGTCTTAGCATTATCCTTAACAATTGGCTACTTTCATACAGAATTAGAAGTTCTGGGAACTGACTGAAATTATGAAGGAGGCATGGGTAGTTAAAAAAGTACAAAATTTAAGACTTCTATATTCTTATCATCAAGCCTTTTCACAGAGATAGGTGGGGTATTATGAAAAGGTTGCTTCAAATATGTTTCATTAAAAACTAGTAAACATACAAATTAGTTCATGAAAGATATACAAATTAATAACTCAATTATTGAAAGTCTAGTTTACACCTTTCAATTTTTGAAAATCATGAAACTAATATATTTTAGTTATTTTGTCCTTACAAATTAGTTTCTAAAAATGAGTTTAAGGAATTAAATTGTATTTGTTATCGCGACTTTCCAAATATTGAAGTGAGAAAAGCAAGCTTTATAAAGATTTGATTTGTCATCTTGTGTATCTTATATGTTTACTTATTAAAAGAGATATATAATATAGCTAATGTGGGAGATTTCTTATATCAATTTAAATTAAAAGTTACAATTTTTGTGATTAGAAAAAAATATTTTTTAGTAAATTAATGATTTAAAATAATATTTAAAATTTATTTTATAAATTTATATTTTTAATCAATTTAGTGCTTTAATTATAGGATGAGGTTTCATCTTCATTCCAACTTCATTATCCCCATTTCATTTGATAAGAATATTTGTTTTGCCTCACTCTAACTTTCATTTCATTCTCATTTCATTCTATTTTATTTTTCATTTTATTATCTATTCAATTATTATCATACCCCTACTCAGATACCTATAAATATAATTACCTATACTTTAATACAAATATCAGAAAATTTATTAAACAAAATAGTAACTTTCACTACTCTCTCCTCCACCACACGCACTCCCGCACTCCCCCTCTCTGCCATTCTAGATTGAATCGGAGGACTCGTGTGAGTACTGTGAGTGACAAGAGCAGAAGAATTAATCCTTGTCGGTGGCTCCTGAGATTCGTCCTCCGCCGTGGTGCTCTTTTGCTCTGATTCGCCAGGTTCGTCTGAGTCTGACGGCGGCATTGTTGACAACCGAGCAAGTGAGATGCGAATTGAACCAAGTATCGATGCAATCAGGATGGAAAACATGATGGCATTTGGGAAGCAAGCGGATCTGGTCCTTGTCCTGGAACTCACCCAAGCAAACCAGAGAGAGAGAGAGAGAGAGAGAGAGAGAGAGAGAGAGAGAAGTTGTGTTTCTGGGAAAATTCAGTTAAAATCTTAACTTATTTTTTTCTTTTCTTAACGGAAAAATGGATGGAAAACGTTTGAGGGACCAACTGTGCCATGTTTTGGAAAACTGAGGGACCAATATGAAACGGAAAATAACCGAGGGACCAATTTAGAACTTTGAGCATAACTGAGGAACCAAAATAAGACTTTGGCCTATATATTATATATTATATAAAATTTGTAGGACAATCTAAGTTTAAAGAAAAAAATAGAAAATTTATATATATTATACTGTAAGTATTATATATATAATATAATATTTTATATTTCATAAAATACATTATATATTATATAATTATTAATCAAAATATAAATGAGAGAGTTTTTTTTTATGGAAAAAAATATGAGAGAGTTAAAAAGAACTAAAGTTGTATATAAATGGAAAGTAGCCAAAAATACCTCATACAAAATAATATTTATTGGGTAAACTTAATAACTTTATGAGCTATAACATTCAAAATGTTTGAATTGTAATTTGAATTTCATTATGTGAATTTTTTTTATTGAACTCAATTAATTTTTTTTTTGCCAAAAAAATGTTCAATTAATTGATTGTGTAATTTTTAGAAAAATAAAAAAAATAAAAATGAACTCATATTTACTTAAAACAAATTGGGCTTGGCCCAACTAAAAAACGTGCTCAGACCCACTTTTTAGTGTTATTATATCTTAAAGTCCAATCTATATTTTAATAAGTTTGATTTATGATCAGGTCTAATTTTAAATATCTTCGGTCCTGAGATCTGTTATTGAATATATTCAACTTTTCGTTGAAAAGAATTAATAAATTGAACTTACATATTATGTGATATATCATATCGGATTCTGATATTAAAACATCCCTGATATTGTGCAAAAGCATTAAATTTATTTATAGATAAGATATATATATATATATATAACCCAACAATCTTTCATTCTTGTCTATTTCTCTCCTTCTTAGTTAAATACCACCTTTTTTTTCCCTTTTGTTTTTCTTTTCATCATCGTCGTTGTCCTTCTTCTTCTCTGACTCTTCTTCTCTTCTTCATAGGTGTGTCGTCCTTCTTCTTCTCTACTCTTCTTCTCTTCTTCATAGGTGTGAATAGAGATCATAGATAGTCAATTTAAGTTATCACTTTTTTGATTTGGTGGTCTTAAATCTTCAACACACTACAAGAAAACATTCTTAAAAATATTCCTATCTACATACATGTGATTCTGTTCATCATTGTAAGTTTTCTTCTTTCTCAATTGAATATCTTTATCTTCGCATTCTCCATTTTTCCTATCTCTTGTTTTTCAGCCATGAAGATCAATGCCAGGTACGTATCACAAATAAAACAAGATTATTTTCATATATAATTTTTCAATTATGCTGTTATATGTGTGATTAATCCGTTATTACCATTTTTGTAAGAAAATATCAAATATATATACTAGATGTATACTAGCTATATATATAGATAAGTATCTATGAATATCTAGTTAATTATCCGTTAAAAGTTTCAAGTTAAAATAGATTTTTATACGATATAGTGATGATTATTGATTTCGATCCTAAGATAAATTCTTGATATGATTAAATAAATTTTGACAAAAATTAAAAGACTTGTCTAATTTTTCGGCATAAACTTCTAAATTGGAATAATATTCAATATGCTAAAACTTTGGATTAATTGAGGTTGATTTTTCATTTTTTCCCATAGTCAAACAGTTTTTTTTTTACAAAAAAATTCCTCCTCTATTTTTGGTTGCTGCATACACAAGGCAGGGATCGAACCCCTGACACTTGCTTAAGCGACCTAGTAATCTAACCACTAGACCAACCAAGCTTGGTTCAAAATTCCTCCTCTATTGTTCATGGACATGAATAAAATAGCTTCCCAGCTTTTATTTTTTGTTTATTTTAGAACATATATTTGCGCGGC
>QANZ01007222.1:10467-25402 GCA_003254925.1 Chamaecrista fasciculata
AAAATAGAGAAACAAAAACTTTACATGAAAGGAAATTTCAATATTAAAATAACAGCAAAATTAGAGCATTTCCAAATTCTACATATGTAATTTCACTGAAGATCATGTGATCTAGTGATCACTTTAGATTCCAGTCAATAACCAAAAAAACCAAGAACAAGAGGTACCCAAAAGGAAGATGGGGGGAACATGTGTCAAGTGCATCAGCCAGCTTACCATGATGGGATTTCTAGTCATTGCCCAAACTTCCACCGGTGCATCATGAAACAAAACAAGAAGATACCTGAAATGGATATTAAAATACTCAAAACCATGATATGATAACAGATCGCTCTTTTAAAGTAGGGAGGAACTAAAGAGTTGCCAAAGATTTCAGCACAAAGTCTGATAAACTGTATCATATTAAGTAAAAAAATAATAATAATAATAATAAAATCGGTTTCAAGATTTTGAAGATTTTTGGAGGATCACACATCTCCAGTCTCCACCACCTAGTGTTTCTTAGAAACCATTGGGACAGATGCTAAAAATTGGCGAGATTACTGGTGCCAAATACCAAATTCATTATTATCAACTCATATGGATGAAAGGGAGCTTTTTGAGTCTACATACTCCTAATATCTGCAGCTCAGATGGCAACATTCCACAGTACACCCTTTTGTATAAACTAAGTTCCTGTAAATTAGGATGGGTAAAGAATATGGACTTGAAGAAAGTATAATTCTTTGTTGGTCTAATTTTCATTATAGTCACAAAATCCATCTTACCAGTTACCAGTACAAATCTGTTGATATAAGAGCTTTTGTTTCTTATGAGCTTTACCAGTTTTATGTAAACACATAAATATAGAATGATGTACAACCAAAGGAAGATTCAGAAACATATTTTAGATTTGTGATTCACCTTCCAGATGAAGAAGCTCTTAAAGCTCTTATGGGTGCACGCTCAGGCTTTTGCAAAACACGGAACATCTTGTTAATACCACTTCGAAGGCAGGTCACAACTAGCTTGTTAATGTATCCGCCAGATTTTTCACTAACCTGAATCCAAAAGTTAACTACAGTAAACGTTAATTGATCAAAGATGAAAATTTCGATACTTCAAGAAACTACGAAACTGCTACAAAAGGAGTATTGACTCATGTATGCAAGAATTATAACCCTTTTCCATGCAGACTTAACAAAAATATTTTCAACAAGAAGTCAGCAATTGAAAGAAAGAAACTGTAAAATAAAAGAAATAATTTACCCCCAAAAAAGTAAGAAAAACAAGAATTATAACATACTTGAGCATAAGAAAAGGAAACAAGTCTAGAATTTCCCAGCCATCGTAGTCCCCTAACATTATCGTTATGTACAGAATAGCTTGATGCAACGGCATTGGCAGAAACATCAATCACATCTATTGTCCCATCCTGTGTTCCCAGAGCAACCAAAGGAACAGCTACTGCTGGAGTGTTCCCTCCACCTTCACAATAGACCAGTTCATTAACCAACATAAGAAGCATGGTATGCATGATAAATTCTATAAAAAGGTAATACTAAATTTCAACTAATATGCAAATTTGTAATGAGATACACTAACGGGCCAAAGCAGCTGTCAGTGAAGGAGTTGGTACTGCCAACATAGTCAATATCGAAGAAAGGATCTGAAGTTGTCCAACTAAGCAGATCTGCATGACAAGGAGAAGGTAAGTATATTGAAGAAAGGATCTGAAGCTGTCCATCTAAGCAGATCTGCATGACAAGGAGAAGGTGAGTTTACTAGCTGGTATTAGTCAATTTTTGTGTTAGTAACTGACAAGAAATTTCACAAGGTGCCACCTAGCACTTATATGTAGTTTTACTGGACTGAAAAACCAGGACTTAATCAGGTAAATCAAAAGACAAAAACACATACTAATTCTGAGCCTGTGAGATTGGAACAAGTGATCCTACTTTTTCCCTAGAAAAAGAGGGTCCATTAGACCCTCCTGATCTTCATTTCTGTGCAGGAAAATGATGAAAAGAGCTCAATTACAATTTTGACAGTTGTTATATGTTTGCATCATTTTTTTAGCTTTTTTAGTTTAATAAAACGCAGAGAAGATTTCAAGACTAGTTTGTAAAGATACATACATGCTACATGGAACCAATATAACCACAATGCAGGCATCACTTATAATTGCATGTGTATTTGAAAGCTTGTTTATATATATATGCATAACAAAGAAGCAAGAATTCATAGTTGTACTGTGTCTCACTAGAAAATGCAGAAGCTGATTGCTAGAGTCAGTCACCAGTGCTGCACCAGTTATTAGGCAATAGTCTCAATTTTGTCTTTGGATCAAATGTTACTTTCAATGCCCATTAATAGCCAAAATCTACTGAGACCCTCAAGTTTACTAGCGTAGTATCACCCAATCAATAACTGATTTCATAGAACTAGATTCAATCATGTGTTTTAACCATATGTTTGTTAATTTGAACTCCTGTCATTTATTACCCAAAATCTATTAACATCCTGAAGTGTCATAACATGATATCACCTAAAAGAGAAGAGGAGAAACCTAGCCCACTCTCCCCTGAGAGACGGACTTAGGGGGATCATGTCCCCATCCTACTAATCCCTAAAGAAAAAAGGTGGAATATGCGAAGCAAAAAACAAGCAATAAATTAACAAGTAATCGAATTTTACTTTGGCACTCTGGCTACATGCTAAAAAGTTGAAGATGTTATGAAACAATTGCAATGCTGAAATCTTATTTTGAATAAAGATAAATAGGGCTAAGGTTGTGCCCCCTCTATCTTGTTCTTTGAGTAATGTGATTGATCAGTCTATGCGGGGTAGAACCCTAGCCTCTAATATAGACTTACTTTTATTATAACATTTTCCTGGTCGATGGTTGAGCTTGACAGGCTGCTTCTACTATTATTGAGATGCTCCTGTTGCCTGCCTGATTCCAGGTTGGTGGAAGAAATACTGGTGTTAGCTTTGGTCTCAGGAAATGACACTGCATTCTCATCATCGACCAAACCCAACTTCTTATCAACATTTTGAGTGTCTTCATTCCCTTCAGTAGTCAAGAGCCAGCTCCATATTTTTCCATCATCAGAAATGGAGATCAAATGGGTCTTAAAAAGATTGGTGGATTCATCAGCAAAATCAAAAGGATTATCAAAATCCTCAGCAAGGAAAGAACTAGATACATCAGAAAAATTCCTGCTAATGTTCTGAAGAGCAGAATCTGATTGGCATAAAAGGACAGAGAGCACTGAAGAAGAAGGGACAGAGGTACCAACTGAAGGCATCAATTCTTCGACTGAGCACATGACGTGGACCTGCTCCCCACTGTAAGGGCAGATAAGTAAAATTCTCAATAGTAGCTAAACAATGGAAACAGCTAACTTATCAAGATCACTAATATAAGAAAATGGAGAGAGAAAGCTCATGTTCTATTTGTTCTCCATATTTTATGCATACATGAAGAATAACAGAAGATTTATCAGGTTCGTGTATGATTTGTCAGACTTTCGTTGTATTTTCTTTTTTTCCATTGATTAATTTTATAATATATCTAAAATCTAGTGACATGTATGCATAGAACTTTTCACCCTGGAACAATCTATGCACATCAAATATGATAATATTTGCAGAGCACAAACTTCTATATATAAATCACGGATAACCTAACATGGTTACTAAAATGGCTCAAAACACAAATACGCATTTACTAAGAGTTGATTATAAACAAGCAAATGCTGATGGTTGTACCATAAATATAGTTGCATTAACGACTAAATAACTAGAATTGCATAATGCTCCAATCGCTCACCATTCCAAATATTGCGTTTCACCTAAATTGTAAAATGGATGAGTGAGAAATATCCTATAGTGATACAAAAAAATAAACAAAAAAAGAAACGACTTCTTATGGGCATTTCACTATTCCATGAAGTAATGGTGATTCTTAACTCCACAGGATCAAGACTCTAATTATGCACACACACACCAAAAAAGCATGCAAGTAAAACTAACCCACATCACATTCATTGATGTTGGCTGATGCATAAAGTCATCACTAAAACATCATCCTGCTACTCTCATAGATCCCACCCCCACAAATAAATAAATAAAATAAGTCATCATATAGTGTATTTGACAATGTATTTTTTTTTTATATAGTATTTGACAATGTATGAATCACCTAGAGCTATACATCAAAGAGACATATCCTAATATCACAAGACACAAATCACTAACCGTTTTCTCCGCCAGGAACTGAGCTTGCCATCGAGATGAGCACAGTAAAGCCAGTCATTAGCTGGATCAGGCAATATATCAAGAAACTTGCCGCACCCACGAGGCAATGCAGAGGAAAAAAGTATGGTTCGGTACTGCAAATCATACACAACCAGCTGCCTCGGAAAAGTAACAAACAAGAGGTGCCTCCACAGCGGCGAAAACGCAAACCTCGTCACATAACGAGGAAACACCGCCAGTACAGGCGAGGTAGACGCAGTAGTAGCATTCTTCTCTAGTTTCTCCAATTCCTTACTATCATTCGGTATCTGAAACTCCTTAATCACAACATTATCATCGTATTCCCCCACAATCGTGACGGACAACAGAAAACCCTTAAGCCCAATCGCGCAAATGTGTCTAGAATCAAAGGGGTCACGTCGAATGCAGGAGAAATACTCAGGGGAAGCGTCGTATTTCCAGTTACATCGACCGGTGAAGGTGTTGTAAATCGAGAGAGTGGAAGGGCCGTCGATTGCGGCAAGGAGGAAGAAATCGGGTCGGGCTTGGACCCAACATAGGTCTTGGATTCCGAGTTTGGGATCTGTGGTATCGAACCAGAGAACAGCCGATTTGAGACGGAAATCGAGGAGAGCGATGCGTCCTTGGCGGTCGCCGGCGGCGAGGAGGAGGTGAGAGGAGGAAGGTTCGGTGGAGAGAAGGTCGCGACTGAGAGGTGTAGGGGTCCATCGGACAGAAGTAATGAAAGGGGAAACGAGAGAATTAGGGTCAGAGGAAGAAGAAGAAGAAGGAATAGGGAAGGAAGAGAGAAGTTGCATAGAGCGAGTGTCGACGATGGAGAGAGAACTGCCGGAAGGGAAAGCGAGAAGGCCGTGAGGGCTTAAGTCGGCGGATCCGAAATTGTTAATGGTGGGTGGAGATGGAAGCATGGAATCGCGTGAGTCTGAAGGTTGTGGTGTTTGTGTTAGAGGAGCTAGTCTGGGACTAGACATTTTCGATTTCGATTGACCAATGGCAATCGGAAATTCTTAGGAAGAAGACGACGACGAAGAAGAAGTGATCATCAGTACATTGTAGAGAGAGAAAGAGAGAGAAGGGAACGTGTTATTACAGGCTACGTATACACCGCACTTTGGTGACGAATCATTCCTTTCCTTCCTTACTTCCTTCTTCAATGCTTTTTCACAACAAAAACGGTCTGAAAGATCGTTATTTTGATTTCCACAAACGATCCTTTTTTGAGGAAACCTACTATTTGGTCTCTCTTTTTTCACAGTTTCAACTATTTGGTCCCTGCATTTTTGAAATAGACTATTTGGTCCCTCAAAAATTAGAAATATCAACTCGTTAGTCCCTGTAGCCTATCTCTGTTATCAACACTGATAACCTGGCCATTAAGTGCACATGTAACACGTTAAATGTCACATATTTAACTACTTGGGATCACTTAGGGTTTGAGATTTGAAAATAATTCAATAATTTATGCCTTATGGAAGCATCACGTGTAATAAAAATATGTGGGTCTGACTCAATTTTAAGCCGGTTTAGTTGTGGTTGTTGGTTTGGCTCGGTTGGTTTAGGTGATTAGGATGTCAAAGTGACATTTAACGGTCACATGTAAGCCTTTAACGTCTAATAGTTGACAATTATGATAAATGAGAGACTGAGTAATCTATTTCAATAAATGAGAGACCAAATCGTTGACTCAGTAAAAAAAGGAGGGACCAAATCGTTAACTCAATAAAAAAGAAGGGACCAAATAGTAGGTTTCCTCTTCTTTTTTTATTTTTATTCCTATATCATGCACTAGTTGTAAAGGAATGGGAGAAATACTTTTTTGCCCCAATTTTTATATTATTTTATTTTAAAAATAAGTTTACTCTAACATTTTTTTATTTTGGTTAATTTCATTTTTTGTCATATCTTTATAATTTATATATTGACGATGAATTCTATATAATTTTGATTAAAATTAATATAAAAAAATCAATAGAAAATAAAACCAATTTTTTTATGATTTTAATATGACAAACAATAGAAAATAATGACACATATAACATATATTATGAATAGATATTGTAATTCTTAAAGTTTTCATAAAATTTTATGGATTTTTAATTATTCATATATATAAATAAATGCCGTCTTGTGTGGTGTAATCTTAAGAATTTGGCGTGTCAGTGTGTTCATATCTATGTTGTGTCTCGTATCCGTGTCAGTGTCTATGCTTCATAGTTCCTGTATAATATCATACACTAGTTATAACGGAATGGGAGAAATACTTTTTTGCCCTAATTTTTATATTATTTTATTTTATTTTAAAAATATGTTTACTCTAAATTTTTTATTTTGGTTGATTTGTTTTTTGTCATATCTTTATAATTTACATATTGACAATGAATTCTATATAATTTTGAATAAAATTAATATAAAAAAATCAATAAATATGTGAAACTTTGATAACAAAATTATCACTAAACAAACTTTAGATACCATCACAAAAAAAATTAAAATACAAAAATAAAAGTTGATATAAAATTAAGAAATTAAAAAAAATTGCTTAAAATACTTCTTTTCAATATGTGAGATATGTGTATGTTTTTTTATGGAGATGTGAATTGTGAAACTTTGATAATAAAATTATTAGTAAACAAATTTTAGATACTATTAAAAAAAACTTTCGATACAAAAATAAAATTAAGGGGAGTATTTCTTCTTTTTCTTCCCCTTAAGTTTATTTTGATCCTAAATATTTTAAAATGTTCAAATTGATGTTAAATATTGTCATTTAGTTTTATTTTGATATTAAATTATTGAACATGATCATATCTCTCTCATTTTAAATTTAAGGGTAAATTACAAAATAGGGTCCTGTGGTTTGGCCCTGTTTCAGATAGGGTACATGTGGTTTGAAAAGTTTCAAATTGGGGCCTGAGGTTAACTCTGTTTGCAAAATAGGGTTTAGGTGGTTTTGACCGTCAAAAAACTAACGGTGCACGTGATAATTTGCCTAACAATCTCAGGGTCTTTAGTTAAAATACTATTTTAAGACCCTAACTATTAATTTTTTTGCGTTTGAATCCCTATTTCTTACGTCGTCATGTTAAAATANAAGTTAACAATGAGATTAATTACTATTGCCAATAATGGATATTTTAGGTAACACTTAATTGCTCAAAAAACTATCTTTGAAATTAATGTGACATTAATCTTAATTATTTTTTTGAGATCTTTAATTTGAAAGTAGGTTAAATGTTCAAATTGATCCTAAATATATGCCCTTAAGTTTATTTTCGTCCTAAATGTTTTAAAATGTTCAAATTGATCCCAAATGTTATCATTTAATTTCATTTTAATATTAAATTATTGAGTGTGGTCATATCTCTTTCGTTTCAAATTCGAACTTGGAACGAGAAAAATATGAGTCTATGACCACAATTATTCCAACTCAATTTTTTGGAGAGAAAAAAAGATGTTCAATGTTCTTGATGATTGCATAATGGCTCTTGGCCTCTTCTGTATTCAATTTCTATGCTGAGCAGTACATTAATTTCTGGCCATAAAATAGAATGAGAATTTGAAGCCAACAGAGAGGGCAATGCCTATTATCCTAGACAACAAGAAATATAATAGAAAATACCATTTAGTTGTTGGATATAAAAAATATATTTTTTGGTCTTGAATCATAATTTTAGATAAATAAATTCAGAGATGAAAAAATTGAAATTCTCCAAAAGGAGAGCTCAGATGCACTCAACTCGTCAATTAGATCAGAGAGGCGTGATTGACACAACAATCACAGTGGTGCATGATTTTCTCATCACAGCTCTCACAACATTTGCACCAGCCGGGAATCGAACCCGGGTCTGTACCGTGGCAGGGTACTATTCTACCACTAGACCACTGGTGCCATGTTGTCTATACCCCACTTTTAAATATTTATATACCAAGCTTCCATATATTTATTTCCCTAAATGTTTGCTCTACTCTCTTTACCCTACAGAATTTAATAATGCCTATTTATTATATTTTGTCTCTACAGAGATTTAGTAATGCCTAGGAAACATGGACACTTTATTTTGAAGGCGTGTCGCCGTGTCAGACATGTGTCAGTGTCCGACACTCGTATGACACCGACACGACACATATCCATAAATTTTAGAATATAAATCAATTTTTTGTAACTTTAACATGATAGGCAAGAGAAAATAATAATAGATATGACATATATTATGAATAAAAATTGTAATTTTAATTTTTTCATTAAAAATTATGAATATTTAATTATTTATATATATAAATATATGCCGTGTCGTGTCGCGTAATTTTGAGAGTTTGACGTGTCGCTGTGTCCGTGTCCGTGTCGTGTCCCGTGTCCGTGTCAGTGTCCATGTTTCATAGAGTAATGCCTATTTATTATAGGTCAAAGGTAATTTTGGTCCTATGTCCTAATATTTATTTTGGTCCTTTATGTTTCAAAATATTTAAATTAGTTTTAAATGTTGGCAAAATATTTCATTTTGGTCTCAACTTATTGAATTTGATCATATTTCTCGTATCTCTCATTTGAAGTTAAAAAGGACTTGTTAAAAAATAACTCTTAACTCTGAATTCGTTGCATTTTAATTTGAAATCAGAGAGATATGATCAATTTTGCTTGTTTGACTGTGAAACGAGCAATATATTCTCAGGATTGACTTGACCTCGTTTATGGACGATTTCAATTGAGAAAAGAAAGTACTTATTGAGAATAATATATAACTCTGAACTTGTCACATTTGAACTTTAAACGAGAAAAATATAATCATATTCAATAGTTTATGATCAAAATGAAACATTTTATCAATATTTAGGACTAATTCGAACATTTTGAAATGTAAAAGACAAAAATGAACATATAGGATCAAAATAACCCCTTAACCTTTATTCTAAGTACACAGTTTTCAACATGGTTGGTTCACTAATCACTTTGGGCAGGAAAATTTTTCCCAAGGCTTCTTGTTTAGTGCTAAAGAAAGTAAAATTTAGATAAAATTATTTCATAATTTATTATTAAATAATCTAACAACTAAACCTAAACGGTCTTATTTTTTGGAATTAATTTTAATCAAATTCGAATTCATTAAAGCCTTGAATTCTTGAAAAACTCTGATTCTACTAAACAAAACTCACTGGCACTGATACAAAGTCAACAATTTTTAGTAGGCTCCGAATACTTGTTATTCACACTTGACAGGTCTTGCAGATTGACAAGATAAAGGAAGTTAGTTTGGTAAAAATGGAATTTGAAATGAAAAACAAAAAGGGATGCAGAAGAAAATCCGACACTACCTCTACAAAATAATTTAATTTTCTCCTAATCCAAACACAACCTTGTGAAAATAAAAATTCTAAAGGAATAATAAAGACCTTAAAATTCTGATTTACATACATAGATGAGTTGTGGGGGAAAAATTATATCTATGCAGTGGTAGTACCATTGGAAGACATTGATAACCCAATGTTACTTTCCATCAACTTCTGAATGATCTTCTCCAATGCAGGAGCACTCACACCACAATCTTCACCAACAAAGCAGGATCTACCTTGTTCAGCTGCCTTACAAAGCTGTGGATCCAACGGAACCTTACCGAGAAACGGTACACCCATTTCGTTGCACATTTTCGCTGCTCCACCACCACTACTATCAAATACTTCACTGCAAGCAACCAAATTCAGCAATTCTGGTGCTTTTTCTCTCAAGTACTCCCTCACCCACTCTGTCACATCTCTCTGCTCCCCGGTATCTTCCGCCGTTCTCATAAATTTGAAATCCGTGATACGCTGGTAAAGACCGCTCATATTCTCTACAACCCCTAGAACTTTAACTCCAACCTTCTTGCAGAAACTCACTTCTTTCCTCACATCAATCAAGGAAACTTGTTGAGGTGTGGTAACTATTATTGCACCGTCTATTCCAGTGACATCAAGGCACTGGACAATTGAAATGTGCTCATCCGAGGTTCCGGGCGGTGCATCGACTACCAGAAAGTCGAGTTCCCCCCAGTAGACATCCTTCAGAAACTGCTTGATGAGCCCGTTTTTGCGTGGACCTCTCCATATGACTGCGTCATCAGGGTGAGGAAGCATGAATCCAATTGACATGACTCCCAGGTTGGACTCCACATAGACAGGAGACCAACCGAGGTTGCTCTGGTGTATCTCTTGACCTTCTAGGCCGAGCATCTTTGGGATGCTCGGACCACAAATGTCAATGTCAAGAAGACCTACCTGAAAATCCTTTGCTGCTAAAGCAAACGCCAGCTGGGCAGAGAATGTACTCTTGCCGACTCCTCCCTTTCCCGACAGAACCAGTATCTTATGCTTCACAGTAGCCATTCTTTCTGCGATGGCTACCAAGTCTGCAGAAGAAGTAAGATCAAAAGACATGTAAATCTCAAAGCAGAACTGTAAATCTCTTATTTAAATGAAATGCATTTCCATTAATTCAATATGACCTATAAAACAAACTAACGAGTTCTTCACCCAAAAAAATAAACAAATAAATAAACTGGAGAACTTATAGAAGAAAAACAGATAGCTTATACAAGTGCTGTTATAAATTTATAACCCTATGACTTATCATCATCAACATTAAAAAGAAAAAAAAAGGAAGAACCATAGATTTTCAAAATATCAAATTTCAGTTATATAAAGGACCATTATGCTTAAAAAAGTTAATCAGTTATTCGAAGTAAAAAGTATGTGAAGCATGACATGAGCTGGGCCATTATACAACCCTTCTATTGGCTGTAGCCGAACAGTTACAACAGTATACAACAATGATAAACTGGATATGAAGGACTCAACAAAGACTAGAAACCTTTTCTCATAAAATACTTCACAAAAAGAAAAGGTTCCTATTACCAGCTCTCAGTTGAACAAAAGGGAAAATAGATTATAGGAAATAAATTTTTGAAAATCAGCATTTCTACTCAGATGTTAACCAAAATTGAGGCCAAACTTTAGTCAATTACAATTCACTATGTCAAAATTCACAAATATAACTCCATTGAACAATTAATAAAGTAGCCAATGACAATGTAAGAGAACGTGGTTGAAGATGAATATCATAAATGCTTCTTTGATTCTTTCCCTAATTTCTTTTGTATGACATTCCAAATTCAGCAAAAGGCACAGGTATGAAAAAGATCATTCACTTCCTTTCCTCTCTCTAAAATGCATAAGTAAACATAATAACCGTATTGCAGGCCATAAATAAAACCATAAAAACACTTCAAATGTCCTCTTTTCTTTGCAGGAGATCAAACGAGCATAGAACTAAAAAATTCTCAAATAGATAACCTTAGTTGAGATATAAGAAAAGCAAAGCCTAATGGAAAGCCACAAAGGTGCAGCTGAAAGGGGAAGAAAACCTGGGTCAGGTCCTTTAGGGGCAGTGGCACAAATTTGTTGATTTGGGCATCCTTCACATGCATCAGATTTTCCTGCAGACTCGGATTGAGGACCTGGGCAATCTGAAAAGGAAAATAAAGAATTATAGTCAGTATCATTAAAAGGGAAAAAAAAACAATAGTTTTTCAATACATGACATGAAAAGATAGTAAAAAATAAATAAATCATACGCTCGTTGGCATTCTCAGGAATGTCTCCATTCTCCATGGCACCTCTTGCTCTGCCCTACTAGAAAGTCGGAGAGTAACGGTCCTCTTTTATATACAAGGTCTTGACAAGCTATGAAGGACTGAAACTGAGAGTTGGTCCATAAACAAGAATTCTTAGAACATATAATCACCGGCAGTTATAACAAAAGGCAAGTTAGTATTATAATGCAAGTAATTGACATGTCATTCCCAAAAAGCAAACTCTAAAGCAAGACCTCGAAACTAACTTGACCTACATGTCTTAAACAAGTCCTTTACAAATTGATTGAAGCTTTCATATTATCCACAATATAAAAGATTGCCAATCTACAAAAGATCTGATAAAATGAAAAAAAATGTAACAGTATCATATCTAATAAAATGATAAACCAATCTCCTGTCTCTCCTTTTTCCACAAAGTTGAGAGCCCAATGTCCTTAGAGCAAAATGAACGAATTTGGCAAATCATCGGTGAACATTTTAAACTTCCAAGCTTAGTGTTTAAAGTGTTGATTCAAATATTAAAAGTTGAATATATCAGCAGAAATTCTGCTAGAACTCTCCACAAAAGACATCACAATCTTGCAGAATGCAGAGAATGTCAAGCAATACTACAAAAGCATCATATGAATCGAGTTCTATATCTTAATTACCCATTTGTCCAATAGAAATCACAGAGAAACTCACCAAGCTGAGCCAAACACCTTGCTAATCTTGTTTAAATTTATCAATTGTATCAATTTAGATATTACTTCATACTTAAAAACAAAACATATCAGCAGAATTTCTGCAAGAACTCTCCAAAGAAGACAATACAATCTCGCTAAGGTCTAGCAAAATTAGAAAAAATATCAGATTAGTCTAGTTCTATATCTGATAGATGGAGCAAAACCCCTTCATCCCTGTTCGACGAATTCAATCGCTCACTCAGCTCCGACCCCGTTTTCCTAGATGTTGAAAATTTCTTCGTCAAATCTTCCAAGCTGAAGTCTTTGAACATACGCACCCCATGTTGCAGAAGCTAATTTATCACTATTTTACACCAACTAAAATTCCTACTTTGATCTACTCCTTCAGAAAGATTCACAAATAGCCACATACTGATCCTACTTGTCCTAAAGCGGAAAATGGGACTTCCACTTATATGCTCATACCCAGTTCATCTAATATCCGTAAGTCAAAGAACTGATCATGAATCCAGAATCCACAAACTCACGCTTCGTCTAATTCTACAGAAAATTCAAACTGACCGAATTCTAGAGTCACTTACTTCAATCAAATACGCAATTCAGAACCTCTAACAGCAGCATACAAGAATAGTTAACGAGAAAAAGAAAAGAGTAAATGGGATTATGGCGATTGGACATACCTTGAGGATGTTTAAATTGTGATTAAGGGGAATGATGAATGAGAAGAATCTTAACAAGAAAGAAATTAAAAGAGCATCAGATGACACTGTTCCGTCGGCGCCGTGGAGCTGGTGGATGGAGGCTTCAAAATCCAAAGTGGAAGTGTCAGCAAGGTATAGGGCTTCATCTTCAGCTATTTAAAAATAGGCCAAAATCTCAAATTGGTCCCCTTAGGTATGGGGTAGATTTCAAATTAGTCCCTCATCTTTCATTTATTTCAGATTGGCTCCAAAAATACTTAATGTGATCATCTCTCTTTTATTTCAAACTCAAATACGACGAATTTAGAGCTTTCTTTTGACGAATATTTTGGAACCATCAATAAATAAAATCAAATTGAGACCCAAAAATGAGTAACTCGTAGTAATTTTATTATCAATTTTGTCCCCAAATCTTATATTTTGATTTTGAAAATAAGAAAAATTGTTGTGAAATTTTAAGTCTATTTTTAATTTCATTTTGAATATTTATTTATTATCAATTTTGTCCTCAAATTTTATATTTTAATCAACTTTTTATAGGATATTTTATGTTTTAATCAATTTTATTATTTAATTAATTTCTTTTAATAAATTAATGATAAATTTCATCGTACCTTATTTCACATAGCTCACCCCCATGGTGCATGCCATCACTCACGTGTCACGTAACTAACATCGTCGTCTGTGCTAGTATATAGAACGTTGCATGGTCGCACCTAAATAAGTACTCAGAATTGTTCACTCATGTGCTACCCTTATATATCGGGGAGGGACTAGATAATATTTGAGGTGATTAACCACCAATAGGGGTCGTCAAGTTACTACAAGGTCTTCATCACCTCTCTCACTAGGTCGTGGAAGAGACTAATTATATATTCGGATTGATCTTTCATGCTTTTAGAGGGGGGAATGGATCATCTGCTGTATAATTGTGGTGCTGTTCATGCTGTCTGTGTTAATTTCAGCTTTCAAAAATTTATGTGTTTTGGGTTGAAACAATATGAGCCAATAGATGAAAAATTAACCATGTAAATTTGATGAACAGCATGACAACACCACAATTTTCCAGCAGAGGATCCATACCCCTTAGAGGGAGGGTTGCCATTGCATCTTAAGATGTTTGTCACCCTCTAGCAATGATTGTCAACTCGCCTGTGACAATCTCCAACGAATTGCTCCATTTCTGATATGTTTCGCAAGATTTCCAAAATTCTTATCTCAAATATTTCGGAAGCACAACAACCCAAGATGATTGATCAAACTCTCCCTTAGAGACTCTCTTTATACACTCATGTCTGACCCCTCACACTTCAACCCAACTATTCAACTTCTTTACTATTAAGGTAAAATCCTCGACCTATTTTTTTAATGGAAATCTTCAACCTATTTTAATTTGTTAGTAAAAAGAAAGACAAAATATATATAGAAATATTTTCGTCACAAAAAATAAAGAGACATCAAATTTATTCTTTCAAAAGAATTTGATTAATTTTATCTCATGTTATCAAATACATTCTTATCGTTTTCTAAACTTTTATATTTGAAATTGTACTAAAAACTAAGAAGCATGGACACTTCATTTTGAGGGCGTGTAGCCGTGTCAGACACGTGTCAGTGTCCGACATTCGTAAGACATCGACACGACACATATTCATAAATT
>QANZ01007227.1:0-17022 GCA_003254925.1 Chamaecrista fasciculata
GCAAGATTAATCTCTTAAATCACCCATACATGTTCCAAAGGCTATATTGATAAGTAGTAACGCCGAAAACCGAACAAATCCAAAATATTAAACCCATATCGCCGAAACTCAAGTTTAGGAAGACGAATCTTTAATCCGAAAAAGACAACCGAAAACTGAAGCCAAACAAATACCGAAAAGATCAAGAAAATCAGATTGTGTAGAACCACCAGAAAAATAAAATTTAATCATGAAACCAAAAACACGAATCTCAATGATTCAACAAGATTAGGGCTTTCATACCCTGAATTCTCTATAGTAATCAAAGTCTTTGAATCTTTCGGGTTATTGGTCTTCCAAATTGTTGAGCAATAGTTTCCCTTAAGAAAGTCTCTCTTCTCTGATAATGGGGCTCAGTGAAGAAACCCTCGCTCACAGTTTGGGGACCATAACCCTATATATATTTGCACAAGGCCCGTATTTCCAATTCAGCCCATCATAGAATCAGAAATTATACAAGAGCATCCACACATATTAGCCCATACTTTATTAACTTATTGGGCCCATTATAAACTATATGAGCCACCCTTAATTATGATAGCATCAGACACTCAATTTAATATCTTATTATATTTATATAAGTCCATAAACCTTACAGTTTCGCCCCACAGGAGCCTCTCTTTTTTGGCCCAACAGGAGGAGCCTCTCCATTGCTCTATTTTTATTCAAAAACAAAAAAAAAATTGAAAGAGGAAGGAAAAATCATAATCGCATCTTTTCCGTAAGAAAAAATTAGATTAAAGCTGGATTGGGAGTAGGGATGATCAAAATACCCATACCCAATGGGGAACTTGAAATTTACCCTATGAGTATGGGTCTAGACCCGAACTCATCCTTAATGGGTCAGGGTCCGGGTATGGTGATTTCTTACCCGTACCCTACCCATATACCATTAGTAATAATGAATATATTTTTATATATAAAAAATATAATACTTTAACACTTTTTATTGAAAAAATATTAAAATTTTTATAAATATTGAAATATTTTATTAATAGATTCATTTATGATTTCTTTTTTTATCTTTAGTAGTTATAGATGTAAAAAGTTGAATGAATATAAATTTTATATTAACAAAAAATAGTTTATTTTAAAAAATTTTCCAGGTCTGGGTCCGAGTATGGGATTAGACTACCCAGCGGGTAAGGGTACGAGGATTGATTTTGATACCTGCTCATATACAAGTTCGGGTTCGGGTATCATAGTACCCTACCCATACCCTACCCATGATCATCCCTAATTGGGAGGTTTTTCTTTTCTCATTTTTTTCTCCTTTTCTCAGGATTTGACTGTTATTCTTGATTTTGAGTTGTTTTTCACTTTGTTGGACGATTTATCCGAAAAACACTACGAGGCAATTCGGATATTCTAAAGTATTTTAGAAGTGTAATGATGAGAGATAGAAATAGAATAGAGAGAAAATGTCAGTGGCACTCATTTTCTCTCTTTATTTGTTTATATCTCTCTCATCATTATTACTCTTTAAATACTACAGAAGATCCATTCTCCCCATTGAGATACATACTTTCTTATCTCTCTTGATCAAATATTTATTTTGATTAGATTAAATTATGGAAAATGAGATTCTCTTTCTCATTGTGTGATGTGTTTTTTAATTATGTGAGGGTACATAAATTTTAGGATTTTATCCCAAGTCAAATTCGACTTTGTAAATATTTTTAATATTTTCAATTTCTTTTTTTTTTTCCTTTTTTCTTTTTCATTTTGTTACTTTTTGGTGAATTTTCATTTTTGTTTGTTGATCTTAATCTCTGTTATTTGTCTTGTGGATATTTTTTTTTGTGAATAATTGATATTTGTTCTATCTTTTTTTCTCTCTTTTTGATAATATTAAAATT
This sequence comes from Chamaecrista fasciculata, assembly GCA_003254925.1. Lineage (NCBI taxonomy): Eukaryota > Viridiplantae > Streptophyta > Magnoliopsida > Fabales > Fabaceae > Chamaecrista > Chamaecrista fasciculata. The sequence goes on from QANZ01007227.1 coordinate 1,899, forward strand.
CCTTATTATTCTTTTTTCTTAATGTTCCTTTCCTTATAAATTCTAATATTCTTTATTATCTTTTTTGTGGAATGATTAAAATTAACCTTTTAAGTCATTTATTTTTTGTATAATTATCTTGGGGTAACTATTTTTAAGAATAAGTGTTGTGAGGTGTCTAACATTTTCCCTACGACTCAAATGATTTTCGAACATATCTTTAACTAGTTTGAGACTATTTTTTTTTGTCTTATCCAATATTTTTCTTGTAAATATAAATATTCATTTTTTTTTTCTTAAAAATTTTGTTAATGTCTCATTTCTTTCAAAGAGTCATGAATGACATGTCACAATGTTAAATGTGACACTATGTTAGATAGGTAAGCTAGTTAATTATAATTATATATATAGTTAATTACACATGAAATCAAATGAAATTAATTAGAACTTATTATTTGATCTCTTAATTTATACCGAGTTAACTAATTAGTTCCTGAATAATATATAGTTAGTATGTATGTAACGTTTGATTTGAGATTTGTAGTTATTCAGTGAGTAAATAGTATATTTCTATAATTCAAGGACTAAATCGTTAGAAGTGTGAAAATTAAAAGACCAAATAATAAGTTTTCACTTTCTTAAATCTCATCTACTACTTTCTCTCTCCCATTATATTATCTATATAGTCAGTCAATTATCAAGTTACACATGTTTATTTCTTATTTTTTTAATTTTTAATTTAATTATTTTGACCAACCAAAAATACCCTCACACATATAAATTATTTCTTAGGTCCCTAACTAGAGGAAATAATTAATAAGGGGAGAAGATGAATAATTAAGATGTGAAAGAAGGGTATATACGGATATACCTAGAGGGCGCATTATTAGAGGAACCAAGTTTTTTTGGTTAGTGTGCTGTCTATGTCTCACGAGGCACCACATGCTTTAGCGTTGTGGTATTTATAGGCTCTCTCTATTTCCATCAAATTCTGTCTTGTGTTAATTAGGAGAAATAAATATATCATGGGAATATCTATCATGCTCTAAAGGTACATGATAAGCATTTATTACTCTATTTAAAATTAGAAAAAGTAATCTGATTTTACTTTTTTATTAATTTTTTGTTTTTTTTTAATTTGACAAGAATACCCTTATTTTCCTAATTTTTATAGATCCCCTTTTAATAAATTTATTCTCTCCTATTTCTTCTGAATTTTTTTTTTTGTGCATGACTCTCTATTTAGCATTTTAGCTTACCTTTCACACAGTAAAATAATCAAAGAAAAATAAAGCTTTAGAGGTTCTAAAAAAAACACAGCTTTAAAGGGTGATAGATCAAGCTCCAAAATTTGTAAACAACTACTATTTTACTTTTTTTTTCTTCGTCAAAATCAAGTTTTCACCATATATATAGTTTACAATATTTATAATTGACAATTATTTTTATTACTCTAGCAGATTCAGGAAATTAAAATACGTAAAAGAAAAGTGCTTAATTCCAAAAGCAAGGGTCACAATTATTTAACTCTATTCTCCCCTCCACACCAAAACTTATTCTCATTTTCTTATTTACTTCTTAGAAAAATTCTAAAAAAGTAAAAGTAAAAGTATTTATTTCACTAAATCTAAAATTGGTCCTAAATTAATGGGGTAAATCTCAAATTAGTCATAAATATTTCACTTGTTTTAGATTGTTCTTGTATGTTTCTAGAACCTCTAAAGCTTTGTTTTGCTTTGATTATTTTATTGTGTGAAAGGTGAGGCAAGTAAAGAGTCATACACAACAAAAAAATGAGAAGAAAAAGGAGGGAAAATTTTCTTAAAAGGGGATCTATAAAAAAAAGAGTGAAATAAGGATATTCTTGCCAAATAAAAAAGAAGAAACAAAAAATTTAATAAAAAAGTAAAATCAGATTACTTTTTATAATTTTAAGAGGAGTAATAAATACTTATCATGTGCCCTAAGGGCACATGATAGATATTCCCATATATAATTATAGGATAAAGGGTCATTTTAGTCCTAAACATATGCCCAATTGTTCATTTTGATCTTTTATGTTACAAAATGTTTAAATTGGTCCTAAATATTGTTAAAATGTTTCATTTTGATCCCAAACTATTAAGTTTGGTCATATTTCTCTCGTCTCTCATTTCAAGTTCAAAAGACTTATTAAAAGTAACACGTAGATTTGAATTTGTTGCATTTGAACTTGAAATGAGAGAGATATGATCAATTTTGCTTGCTTGATCCTAAAACGAGCAGTATATTTTTAGGACTAAATTGACCTCATTTGCTAATGGCCCCAATTGGATAGAGAAAGCGTTATTTGAAAACAATACGTAGTTCTGAACTCGTCACATTCGAACTTGCAACGAGAGAAATATGACCATATTCAGTAGTTTGGGATCAAAATGAAATATTTTATCAACGTTTCGGACCAATTTAAACCTTTTGAAATATAATGGATCAAAATGAACATTAAAGCATACCTCTAGGACCAAAATGACCATTTAACCTATAATTATATATGAAGTTGTATATTGTTGGAACTTAGATCCACAAACATATATAGGATTTTGGCTTTGACCTACTTACAACTCATTCAATAAAAGAAATGTGTGTGTGTTGTCCACTTGTCCTTGCTCGCGGTGTCGGTGATGCGGAGGGTCGTGTTATCATTCATGGCAATGAATTGGAAAAAAAGAATTGCTTCTCTTTTAATTTTGTTCCACTTTTAGTATTTTTCTTCAATCTAATTATAAAATTGTTCTAAATAGAAGTAAATCCCCAAAACTTTTGTTAAAGTGAGCTTTTGATTCTGTACCAACTTATTATAAATTGTTATTATAAAAATCAATATATATTTTAAAAAGAGATTCGATCGAGTCTCAAAAATGAGTAACAAATTTAATAATTAATTAAGTAAAGTTGATTATATCTCTCATCAAATAATATCAAATGAAATAAAGTTGAACGTTTTTAAAAATTTTAACAAAGATAGCTTTGAATAAAAAAATTTAACAGAAGATTTCTTTAAGGCAAATTAAGGAATTTAAAAATCTTTGTTTCTTTACATTATTAAAAAAATCTTCAAAATAATTAGAGTTGTAAAGAATTTTGTATATTTAAGATAAAACTTGATCTATCATATAATAATGGTCATATAAGTATTTTGGACCTCAAACTATGGGACTAATTTCATTTAGATCATAAAATTATTTTTTATTTCATTTTAGTCTTTAAACTTTCACACTTGTTCCATTGTTAGTCTAAAATATGATTTCGTACGTGTTTTACAGTTATTTCTAACCTAAACCATTTGTCTCTCGTATGTGTCATAATAAGTGAGTTGACAAAAAAGAAAAGTAAAAATCTTTACTAGCTCTTTGAAAGAAAAATCAATCACAATTTTATCTTCAATTTGTGATTAAGAAGGAAGATTTTTCTTTCTCTGTCAACTAATTTATTATGAGACATATGAAATAGAAATAGTTCATTTCAATTCATATTTAAAATAACGACAAAAACAAAACAAATTAAAATTACATTTTGGGGATTAAAACAGAACAAATTTAAAAGTTTGAGAATTAAAATAGAACAAAAAATATAATATTATAACCAAAATAAAATTGACCACATCATTTGAGAACCACAATGATTTTTTTTTTTATTTTACGGTCAAACGAAGCCGAAAGTGACCTTCTCATTTTACGGTCAAATAAGTAAAGTTGATCATATCTCTCTTGTTTCAAGTTTGAATGCGAAGAGTTTAAAACTATATATATGCTAACTCTTGAAGAGTTTTTTCTCTGTCTAGTTGAAACTGTTAACAAATGAGGTCAAATAGCGTCCCGAAAGTAGGTTTGAATCTATTTAAAAAAATTATGAATGTATTAAACATGTAAGACCAATAGGAAACAAATGAAACATTTAAGACCAATTTGAAATCGACCTCATACATTGAGGACCAATTTGAGGTTTTTAATCATAGAAAATGAGGACTACATTCTACCTATACGAGTTAAATATACCTATCCATCATGGTCCATAAATGTTTGTTCATCTAACATACCTAACCTCTTATAACGCAATGTGCATTTTGTCCTCCTTTACTCGGTGGGTGAGGGACATGTGGATCCGAAAATGCCTAGGCCATAAACCTAAAAAAATGCAAGAACCCTACTATTCTCTTTTAATTTTTTTCCTATTTATCGTATTTTTCTAATTGTTATTTGTAATAAGAAATTAAGAATTAACTTGTTAAACAAATAGTGGGACAAATAATATTAATATTACTTTTGATCAGGTTGTGACAATCAAATATTTTTTTAATATTGGATGGATAGAGATATTATTCTCGGACACCCTATATCCGTCCGAAATGAACGGATAGTTAGAATACTTGATATTCGATACTCTATTATTTATTAAATTTTTATATTTTACATTCAATTTAATATTTTATATATAATTATATAAATTTAATTAATTATATTTATTTATTTTTTAATACAATTATTTTTAGTTATTTTATATTTAACTTTTTTTATTTGAAAAAATTAAATATACATCAATAATAATTCTTTTTATTTCTTTTAGTTGGTGAATACTAGATATCGAGTATCCGATATATCTAATTTAAAAAATAGAATATCCTATCTTATATTCATTGTTTTTTTTTGTTGATATTTTGAATATTTTGGGTATCCACTGGATATCCGATACCCAATACGGTAAGGATTCATATATTAATTTATTGGACACGGATAAAGTACATATATTAGATAGGATAAACGAATACAGATACAGATAGTAATAAAACCACCGGTACCCTACCCGTTGCCATCCCAATATGTAGGGATGATAGAGGGTAGGATATTTAGTGATTTTGTAACTATCCGTATATTTGTTTATCTTATCCAATATCTCCAGTATGTTCGTATCCGATAAATTAGTATTCATACCTGTACCCTATCACATATCTAGTTTTTGACATATACTTGAAATATCCAAAAATAATGTATATATAATAGAATATTCTGATTCAAAAATAAGATATATCTTATATCTAGTACCCAATATCCATTAATTAAAATTAATAATTAAAAATATAACAAAAATATTAAAAAGTGAAAGCAATATCTATATTCACTTGATATCTAATAATTTATAATTTATTAATATCTGTACAAAAATACCTCTACCTCTCTAGATTGTCATCCCTATCCATGTGATAATCTTTTGATATGTTGGTTGGTGGTAGTTGAATAAAGTCTATTGAATGAGAGAGCCTGTCAATAAAATAGTCTATTGAATGATGAAGTATTGAAGTCCATATCTCAATAAATTAGCTCATTTAACAAATAATCGGCATCTACACTTTCCTCTTTAGGATGATCCAAATTTACAGTTATTAGTAATCAGTTAGTCACACACATGACACATATATATATATATATACCATGCTAATTAATATTTATATATTATTTAGACAATATGTTAAAACCAAAGAATATTAGCAATGTGTTGTAATATTTATTGTATTTGCACGGATACAGATATTTGTGTGGATATAGGTAGAGTACGAGATATGGTTAACTTAAAAAAAAATATAAGGTAAGGATACGATAAGATTAATTTAAATATAAAATTATGAATTTATATGATTTTTCTTGTAAAAATATGAACATTTTGTTTATCAATCTAAAAAAAATTGAAATTCTAATACAACAAACAAAAATTAGTAAGAAAACACAATCGTATTTTATAAATATATATATATAATTTAGGTTAAAGTATAAATTTTGTCCTATATCTTTTGCTCAGTTTCCAATTTAGTTTCATATCTTTAAGTTAAAGTCCCAATTTGCTTAGTTTCCAATTTACCATTTCTATATATGGCATTTAGTAATGACACATGTACATTTAAGAGTCATCTCACCAATTTAAGTAAGGGAGAAGGACTTCATAAACTAACCGGTTGACGTATGTAATTATTTAAGAACTATAAATAATGTATTTTTATTATTCAAAAACCAAATCGTTCGAAGTATTAAAACTGAGAGACCAAATAGTAAGTTCTCTATAAGCTTTACATAATTTTTTTTGTTAGAATAATACATAATTATTTGATAGTTATCATTTTTAATAATAAAATACTTGATTTTAGCTAGCAAATTAGATTGAAGCTTATAATTTATAGCTCACTTGTTTGAATTATTTAATGTTTCAATGTTTTTATTTTAAATTGTTTCTATTGTAAGATTTACAATTAAGTATTTAAGAGTTGAGACTTATTATATATCACTAATAGTCTAATTTTGAACTTAAAATTTTAAAATACTTCTTATTTTAATAAATACATATATGTATAATTTTTTAAATTTGACGAATTTCAACTAATTTCAACTACGGTAACTTGAAAGTCGAACTAGTAGCTCGGTCTTCTAGACTCTTAACCAATTCAATGGCCAATCCAATTCTTAAAAGAGTGAAATACATAGTATTATTATACACTTAAGTATTAACTATTAAGAATCAAATTATTATAAGAGGTTAGTTTTTATTTTAATTTATTAAATTAATTTCTTTTTCATTTCGTAGCTTGGGTTGGGACTACCATTACACAATACATCTAGCTATATATGAGTCTCTGAGACCTATCAAGCATTTATTTGACATTAACATTTACCAAGAAAACAACATTTAACACATTGATATTAATTATAAGAAAATGCTACCATTATTAAATGTGCGTTCATATATATATATATATATATATATATATCTGAAACCAAATCTTATACAGTATAATTTGAAGAGACATCAGTGATGTCCTCTAAAGACTCGTCAATGAGGTGCCCTAAAGAAGAACACACCAATAGAGAGAGCCTACAAAATGAAGTTATGAGCCATGACATCTCTCATCTCATTGGTGATTCACAAGAGAATTTGGCTCATGTTATCAATAGTTATATGGAAACTCTATCTCACAGCAAAATGCACTTTTTAGGTAATCTTTTTCAAATGTTTTTAATTTCCCTTTTTGTTTTAATTATTCGACAATAATATATAATAAGTCAAAATCTCATTTTGATATAAAAATTAATTTTTTTGGTGAAAGTGCAAATTTGGTCCTATATATTTTGCTCGGTTCTCAAGTTGATCTCATATCGTTTTTTTTTCACTTTTGGTCCTATATATTTGAGCTTGATTCCAATTTGGTTTTGTATATTTTTTTTGTTACAAATTTGGTCTCATATCTTTGGGTCAATTGCAGATTTAATACTATAACTTTGGGTTAGATGCAGAAGTGGTCATATATCTTTTTTGTAAAAAGATCAACTAACGATTGATTCTTTTGCAAAGAAATGGGACCAAATATGCAAATTGACCAAAAGATATAGGATCAAAATAATATGAGATCTTTTGCAAAGATATGAGACCTTAAGTGCAGAAAAAAATAAGACCGAATTGAGAACTGAGCACAAAATATGAGACCAGATTTATACTTTGACCTTATTTTTTGTTATATTTTCATTCTCAAACTTTCACATTTGTTCAACTTTTAATACAATATATGATTTCGTTTGATTTATTCTCTTTTTTCTGATTTGGAGAAATGATAAGATTTGTTTATTATATATGTCATAATGAGTGATCAATTGAGAAAAAAAGAGAGAATTTTTTTTTTCAGCCAATAATTAGATATAAATTTGTAATTGATTTTTCTTTGAGTGGCATGACAAATGGACTATATATATATAACGATTGAATTAGGGTATCCAACTAATCTAGATTTGGACTATGGAGCATTGGGACAACTGCTTCAGTTTCACATAAACAATGCTGGTGATCCTTTTTTGGGAAGTAGCTACTCTATCAATTCAGCTTCTTTCGAAGTTTGGGTTCTTGATTGGTTTGCAAGTTTGTGGGAGATTGAAAAGAATGAATACTGGGGTTACGTAACCACTGGTGGAACTGAAGGCAATCTTCATGGAATCTTAATAGGGTATATAAGATCTTTGTTCAACAAATGCTTTAGTTTAAAAGTTTATTATAATTAAAATTAGGGGGTAAATAACACTTTGGTATCCTGAAGTATGGACCAGTTTTACTTTGGTACCTTGTTCTTTCAAAAGTGACATTTTAATACCTTGTTCTATTCACCGTTAGCACTTTGGTATCCCAAAACTTTTTTTTCGTTACCTCTTGACAAAAACAAGAACGTCCAAGTCATTTACATTGTAAACAACACGAAATTCACCATCTTATACTCAAATTTCACGATTTAGCCTCCAAAAAACACGATTTAGTATGTTCTTGAAGATAGAAGATTTCATGTTATTTTAAGGCTGAATCGTGAACTATGAGTTTAGGAGGGTGAATTTCGTATTTTTGACCATGCATGTGACATGTACATACTTTTTTCCGTCAAAAGGTAACGAAAAAAAAAAGTTTTGAGTACTAAAGTGCTATCAACTAATAGAACAGGGTATTACCATGTCCCTTTTGAAAGAACATATTACCAATGTGGAACCGTTCCATACCTCAGGTACCAAAGTATAATTTACCCTTAAAATTACTTTGAAATAAATTTAATGTATATATATTTAATTTAATATGTTAATCTTCTTAAAATTAAATAAAAAATAAAATAGAGTATATTAAGCTAAAAATATGAGAATGTATATGCTAATTACATAGCCTTAAATAAGTTATTCTAAAATATTATTATCTAAGGTGAAATGAATAAATAGTTATAGGAGTAAAGTTTTAGTAAAATTAAAAGGAAAAAAAAGCATCAACAAATTAAAATAAGTAAATGAAATGAAATAGAACAAAGTCAAGCAATATCCTATATTATGTGATTTTATTTAAAAGGGTCCAAAAGTCACTGAGTGATCAAGTTTTTAATTAACTAGTTCAACTGGATCAATACGATTTAATTACAAAATGTCCAATTGCATCACTATGAATAGTTAAATCGGCTAGGTTGGTCCGTGCTTTAATTGTAGCATTTTTTTAAAGACTATTGTTTTTTTTTAAAATTCTGATTATTGAGTATATATAATGCAAAATAGGAGGGAGAAATTACCCGATGGAATTTTATATACATCACGAGAATCGCATTATTCACTGTTCAAAGTTGCCAGAATGTATAGAATGCAATGTGTGAAGGTAGCAACTTTGAACTCAGGTCAAATTGATTGTAATGATCTTAAAGTTGCACTTCTTGCTCATAAGGACAAACCAGCCATCGTCAACCTAAACATAGGTATCATTTTTTTGTCTCTAACAATTACTTATTTAGAATATATTAAGAGTACTTATACATATATAAAAAAGATATGTTCTACTTTGAAGTATATATATACACATATATGTATATATCAATATAAAAAGGGCGATTTTCTTGTCTAGGAACCACTATGAAAGGAGCCATTGATGACCTTGACCTTGTGTTACAAACACTTGAAGAAAGTGGTTTTACTAGTGATCGATTCTATATTCATTGTGACGGAGCTCTATTTGGAGTAATGCTTCCTTTCATTCATCGAGTAAGTACCATTGAATTTCAATATAATTTTACATAAAGAAAAATGAAGCTATATAATATCACATGCTCGTCTTTTGATTAAGGTTTATAGAACTCATATATATATATAAGTAATATAAGTGACCCATGGGGGTTGGATTTAGTAGAAGGGGCTAGTCTCCCACAACATATGTAGTAAACCCAAATTCAAATGCTCACGATAAGAGGTGCTCACATTTACTATTCGAAAGTGCATTGAATCGGATTGACTCCAATGAAAGATATACTAATGAAAAAAAACTAATATAAACTAATTAAGAGATCATCTCATTTGTGTCTCTCTCAATCATATCACATGATATTTATCAATCATATTATCTTTTAATTATATTAGAAGATCCAAATAACTTGAGATATCAATATTGTTGGCTGCACAGGCTCCAAAGATTAGTTTCAAGAAACCCATTGGAAGCATAGCTATTTCCGGCCATAAGTTCATAGGGTGCCCTACTCCTTGTGGGGTTGTAATGACTCGTTTACAATATATTGATGGCCTCTCCAGAGATATTGATTACATTGCTTCAAGGGATGCCACAATCACAGGAAGTCGTAATGGGCATGCTGCAATATTCCTTTGGTATGCTCTCAAGAATAAAGGTTTTTTGGGGATCAAGAAACAAGTGGAAAAATGCTTGGCTAATGCTATTTATTTGCATGATCAACTACGTGATGCTGGAATTAGTGTAATGAAGAATGAGTATAGCAACATTGTAGTGTTCGAGAAACCACTAGATGATGAGTTTGCTCGAAAGTGGAGTTTGGCTTCTAATGGAAACATAGCACATGTGGTGGTTATGCAACATGTGAGCATTGAGATGTTGGATTCTTTTGTAACTGAGTTTGCTCACAAACGATCCATTTGGTTCAAAGTTGGAGAGAATAAACATCAATTGCCTCTATGCATTGCACGTGATGTTGGTGTTGCCAATTGCCTTTGTAAATTGCATATGAATTCATAATTCTTTAGTATTATGCTGAATAATAATTTGCTTAGAAGTGTTTGGTCTTAATTAGTTAACTATTTCCATTCTTAAGTTTTCAAAATCTCCAGCATAAGCTTTCAATAAGAGAGTGTTGTGTGTAGAATCACTTTGTAGCACCTTTGTTATTATATTCACAATAAATCACAGTACAATGCCTTTTGTATTGTGGTGTTTTTATCTCCTCGTAATCTTTTTCTTGTTTTCATTAGTTTTCTCTTATCTTCACCCTTTGCTTCCTTTTTCCCCCTAGTTTTCTTTTTCTATGTTACTAGTTTATAGAACGAATAAATTAAAATTTATTTCCGATTACCAATTATTTGTTTGATCAGAGGCAACTTTAACAAAGCAAAATGGTAAATGGCCAATTCCACTTCCCACTAAGTAAAAATTGATCAGAATGGTTTATAAAATTTAAGATAAACCCCAAAATATAAATAGACAAAACAGAGCAAGTAGAGGGGATTTTTGAAAAAAAAGGAGACTAAAATATACTTTTGGTTCTATAACTTTAGCTCAGGTTTTAATTTGGTCCCATAACTTTTTGTTGCACTTTTGGTCTCAAATCTATTGCTCAAGTTTCAATTTAATCCCATGTTGCACTTTTGGTCCTATATTTTTGGATCAGGTTGCAGAATTGGTCTCAAACGTTTTGGTCATGTTACAAAAGTTGTGGGACTATTGGCAGAACATTTTGCAAAGATATGTTCTCAAATTAATCGTGTTAGTCGCAGATGAAGCTATGTTCTCAAATTTTGATACTATCTTATAATAGTTAACAACTTAACCACCTAGGGATTTCCTTTAATCCACCCAAAACTAACAAATTTAATATCTTAAAAAGAAGGTCAAAGTGCACTTTTGGTCTCATAACTTCTAAAAACGTCTCACCGTTGGTCCCAAGTTGATTTCCATTCGTCCTATAACTTCACCCATATTTGCCACGTCATCATCCAACTCAGTATGTCACATCATCTTTAGCGGCAGATAATGGATGGAAATCAGTATTGGGACCAACAGTGAGATGTTTTCAAAAGTTATGGGACTGAAATTGCAACAAAAAGAGTTATGGGACCAAATTGAGACCTTTGCCAAAGTTATGGGACCAAAATTGCAACAAAAAAAGTTATGGGACCAAAGTGAAACCTTGGTCAAAGTTATGGGACAAAAAGTACACTTTAGCCTAAAAAGAATATTGCTGACAACTTTAGTCGTCCTTCCTTACACGACTTTCTATTAATACTTTACAAAAAGTAAATTGATGAACTAGGTTCTGGCCGGGGGTCATTACCTGGTTCAGATGAGGCAACTCTGGATTGAAGGTTACCTGCAAGACAATGAACACACAGGGTGGCCCTGCGATTCACCTCCGATGCTTAAGTCAGTAATGGTTATGAGCTCAATTTGTCATTTGACTAATATAGAGCGTACATTTTGCCAGTGTGGAGGGTAAACCTTTTATACTGGCTGAGGGCAATATGGTGTGATCCTGCCATAAATGCCTGGATACTTGATTGTGATCCTGGCTGATCTGACTGTGATCCTTGGCTTCCACGCAATTTCCTTATTTGTGAGAGGCGCCTTGATTGCCAAGGCAGAATCCGTGGGAAGGATCACTAAGTGATTTACCTTGATTGAGAGTGGATCTTGGCTGATCCTTGATTGGTTCCTGATTAATTCAAGGAATGTTTCCTTATTCCTCACGACCTTCTGCTCCATGGGTGCCCACGCCCTTTGAAGCGCCGGGCGTCCTTGCCCTAGTGAGATGGAGGGCGTTCTCGCCCTTTCCATTTCTCCTGTGGGCCCCTGGCATACTGGGCGAAGGGCGTCTCATGCCATTTGGGCCTTCCAATTATTGGGCTTATTATCACTAGTTCCAACAAAAGAAGTGAAGCTGAAGATCATTTTTCCAAACGACCCCTTTTTCCCTGAGGGTGTTTCCCCCCTTTTTGCTGGCGATTGGAGCAAAGTCCTACATCAATTGGGTTATAACTATCGTGTTTGCTCAGCTACTGAAACTAGTACGAGAGCGCCTGGCTCATCGGCGCCAGGCACGTCAGCGCCTGCAGGGCCTTTTTCTCCTTCTCCTTTGGACAGGAGGGATGAAGATGTGGGAGCGTCCTCGTCCCGGATGTCAGAGGATTACGACCAAATTCCGAACGATTTGACCTCATCCACATCCTCGGAGATTCGCCAGATGCTGTCTTCTTCGGTAGAGTCGGCGTTCTGGGGAGAGGTGCCCATGGTTCTTGAGGAGACTGGCGGCGCCCATGGTTCTTGAGGAGACTGGCGGCGCCCATGTCCCTATTTGGGCCTCCATTGGGGATGGAAACCCCCAACAAATGATCTATGGTGAGGTGGTTCACTTCCAAGCTTACCCCGAGTGGTTTCTCTGTCCAAATCACAAACTAGCCAATGTCCCTTGGGTCAAGGAGGAGCCTCAGCCATGTGGTCCTGATAAGGCCGAGGGTATGCGGAACGCACGTCCCGTGGTTGATTGGGGTCGTCAGAGGCCAGATGATAGGGTGCAACAGGCTTTCTTAGATAAGACTAGCGAGGTGGTGAAACAGTACCACATGTTGAATTTTGGTGTGGAAGAGCTTGAGACACTTAATCGGAAGCTGATGGTGACCTCATCACACCGTCAGATGTCAGGGTGTGAAATCTCTACGCTGAGCCACTTGGAGACAGCGCCGGGCCTTTTCTTCACTGATGGAAGGGGCTTTATGATCGGCGAGCACGTTATTCAGGGCTGTGACATAAAAATTCCTTTCCACCCCGCTGTCTTGGATATTCTAGCCATCAAGAACATCTGCCCCGTCAATGGGTGGTGCATCTTGCTCGGCTTTATTGCTCAGTGCAAGAGAGACGGCTTCGTCGCCATGACTCACTTATTCCTGTATTTTTTCTATCCTCGCTGGGTGGATAATTGTTTCATCTCCTACTACAGACGTCTAGGGCGTCCAAAGATTTTGAAACATGCCATTAGTAATCCCAAACAATGGCAACACAAATTTGTTTTTATTAAAGAGTCAAGGCCTGATCAGCCTTTCTGGGTTCGCGCGTCAGATGAGCGCGCCATGTTTCCCTTATCATGGAGCAGGCCTCGTCTCAGGCCATTTGAATGCAACTGGAGGGACTTAACCGTTTACGAAAGCTTGGTGGCGTTGCGGTTGATCACCATTGACCTTTTCGATCCCAAACATTGTATGTGTCCCTCTTTCTTCTTGCATGTGCATTTTAGCTTTTATTGATTGTTCCTAAGCTTTGCTTTGTTTTTTTGCAGTGGACGAGGCTTCTTTGGCCGATGTGATCGGGAATAAGCACCCGCAAGTGGACAAGAGCAAAGAGAAGGCGGTGGTGCCCTCGAAGAAAAAGTCTTCTACTGTTCCCAAGAAGCCCGGGAACCTTACCATTCGCGAACCTACTGAAGTTCCAAGTCCTCCTGCCCATCTTGATAGCAGGGAAAAAGAAACTACTGCTCCCGCATCCAAGGGTGGGAAGGCGGCGTCGTGCAAGTGTGCGAAGCCCTCAAGTGAAGTTCCTCTTATTCCAGCTGCTCCAGAGGCTAGAAACTTCAATGCTTTGGAGGTTCTGTGTAATTGCTTGTCTGAGGCAGCGACGGTCAAACGAGATGACTTGGCCCGGGCGTCCACGGAAAATACTCAGGACCCCGCCGCGGAAGCTGTTCAATTTTTGCTAGCTGTGGGGCCGCGGTTATTAGCCAACAGCGTCTCTAGGAAAGACCTCATTTCTGAGAGGAAAGACGTGTGCGAAGACGCCAAAAAATTGCGTCGCGTCGTGGAGGAGTTGACTGAGGAGTTGAACCTGGTGAAAGCATCCCGAGACTCCCTCCAGACTAGGTTTGAGCGAAGGGGTAAGCAGCTGGAAGAGACTACTGGCGTTCTCAATGCGCTTAACAAGAAGGTGGCTGATCTGGAAGCCGATGTTCAGATTGGAAAGGATGCCTACGTAGCCCTCAAGGAGTTGGCCTTGCGCAGATCAAGTGGAGGGGTTCCCGATTCAACTATCTGGGTTTCAAGAACGCCATCCAACAGTTGAGGTTACGTAACCCCAACTTGGATATTTCAGGGATTTTCCCGAACAAGATAGTTGAGGGCAAGCTGATCCGCGACCCGATAGATGCTGACTCTGCGCTGAGGATTCCCAAAATGCCCAAGAACTATGCTTTGTCGGGGTACGAGACTGGGGGTGATGAGGATTTCCCTTGGTTCGCTAATTGCGAGGTTACTCTTCTAGGTGAGGGCGTTCATGTAGCTGAGGACGCCGAGATCCCTGGAGATGGGAGTGTCAACGCCCCCGCCACTGGAGGAGGGGACAACGCCACAAAACGTGTCGATGAGGCTGATGACGCCGCAGACGAAGTCGCGGGTGATGCTGTGGGTGACGACGCCCTTGCTGGTGGAGATACTAAAGAAGCCCCTGCTGCTGACATCGTCGAGGATACTCCTGTTGATGCTTAGGCCTGCGTGCTTATGTTCATTTTGTTTTTGGGCCTGCTGATGGAGATTGTGCCCTAGGGCCAATCATTTTATTTATGTGT
>QANZ01007245.1:0-51461 GCA_003254925.1 Chamaecrista fasciculata
AACAAGAAATAATTAGTTTAATAAAAATATTCATTTAGAAGACATTTACAGCTTCTATTCGATCGAGAGGTGACAGTGTATTAGCCAGTTAGTGTCTCTATCCATTCGTGGTTTCTTATATTTTATTAATTGTTGTTTGATAACTATTTCAGACTACGTATATATTTACATTATTTCTATTACAATTGCTTCTAGCGGAATTGCATCACAACTAATTCCAGGTGGTCGTACTGCTCATTCTCGGTTTGGCATTCCTCTTGATTATCATGAGGATTCAACCTGTAATATAATGTAGGGATCTCATTTAGTCGGGCTCATCCAGCATACCAAGTTAATCATCTGGGACGAAGCACCAATGTGTAATCGTTACTGTTTTGAGGCACTTGACAGATCATTGCATGATATAATGCGATTCATTAACTCTTCGAGTGAAGAGATACCTTTTGGCGGCAAAGTGGTTGTGTTTGGTGGTGATTATAGGCATGATATAATGCTCAAGTGATTTGTCTTTGAACTCCTATGATTACAAGTATTTCACCGATCGAGCTATTCTTGCACCGACTTTTGATGAGGTGGATGATGCGAACAATTATTTGTTAGACCAAATTGCCGGTGATGAAAAGATCTACTTGAGCTCTAATAACATATGCGAGAAAAACCACTCATCATCCGATGCATCTGAAACATACACTACTGAATTCCTCAATACTATTACAGCTTATGGTATGCCCTCCAATGAGATTAGGTTGAAAGTTGGATCTCCTATTATGTTAATCCGAAATATTGGTTTATGTAATGGAACAAAGTTGATTGTTTGGCGCCTGAGTGACCATGTTATTGAAAGTATTTTAATGGCTGGCAAGTGTGCTGGTGAGAAGGTTTTAATTCCTCGCATGAGTATTATACCTTCTGACATGAAGCTGCCTTTCAGATTTCAACGCAGACAGTTTCCAATTACTGTATCATTTGCTATGACAATCAACAAGAGTCAAGGTCAATTTCTTTCGTCAGTTGGTATATTCCTTCGTCGCGATTTATTTACTCATGGTCAGTTGTATGTTGCAATTTCTAGAGTTCGATCACGTTTTGGTTTGAAGATTTTAGTTTCTCATAAAGATGATGGACAATCTTATGCTACATATAATTGTGTTTACAAGAGGTATTTCAAAATTTGAGATGACTGTGTCAATAGTAGTTATGTATTGTTCTATAGTCTTAGTTATTAAACTGTATGAACACTACCTTAGTGTTGATTTTATGTATTTAGCTTTTTACCGTTGTTGTTATTTATTTCTATATTTAGTTAGACTTTTATGTGTCGGATCAAACTATTGTTTTGTGGGTATTTATTGCATATATATATATATATATTTTTTATGCATTATATTATAATTTTTCTTATTCATGTTGTCTAATTACTAATATATACTCATTCATGTATATATTAAGGTTATTTAAATAAGTATCAATGTGCATGATTTACTTGAGACAATTACATTCCGCGCATCGCGCGGGGTTCACACTAGTTAAAACATAACATAAAGCATTCTCATCTCATATATCTGACCCAAAAATATATATATATATATATATATATATTCTCAACTCATATACACGTCCATTTATCCAATGTATTTTTTTTTGGTGGCTAAAAAAGGAGGTGGTTTTAGTAAGAGAGTAACTTGTCTAGGCCTGTTTGGGAGCTTCCAAATTCCAATTACATCTCATTCAATCATCATCTATCTTAAGATTGGATGAATAGTAATGGTTGAGTGTTTGTTAAGCCTTCATCTCATCTCATCTCATTCACATCATCATCTCATCCATAACATCATCTCATTTTCTCTTACATTTACTAAACTATCCCTACTTAATCCATACTTTTTTTCAATATATTTTATGAAGTTTTGTGTACAAATTAAAAGGAGTTAAATATTCAAATTGCTCCTAAATGTTTGCAAAATATTTCATTTTGGTTCCAAGTATTGAATATGGCTTGTTTCAAGTTCAAACATGACGAGTTTAGAGTTACGTATTGTTCCCGAAGAGTATTTCCATATATTCTATTTGAAACATTTTACCAATAGTTATGACCAAAATGAATAATTTTGCCAACATTTAGGACCAATTTGAACTTTTTGAAACATAATGGACCAAAATGAATATTAGGGCATACATTTAGGACCAAAATTAACCTTTGACCAAACATTTTAGTGTTGTTTTGTTATTTGCATTCTGGTCCTCAAACTATTCTTTGTTATTTTTTTGTTATTGAATTTCATAAATAGACTCGATTATTGATGATTGAAATTTTCTACAGGCCTCGAGTTATCATTTACACATGTTAGGGATTGATTAATTGGACCGGTACAAATTTATGGACCAAATTGTAATCTTAAAATAATTTTAATATTATTTTCATTTTGGTCCATCATCTCATCCAATGAGATTGACCATAAACCCTTCATCCAAAAATATCTCATTCTCACGCTTTCCAAGAGCATTTAATCTCAACATCATCTCATCCAACCCACCATCAAACACCTATCATCTCATCTCATCTCATTATCTCCATCTCATCTCATTATTTCCTACCATTTTTACCCTTATACAAATTAAAAAAATTATAAATCTATTTCAACCAACCACAATCATTACATACCCTTTTATATAATTTCACACCCTATTTAACATCATTTTCTCTAAAATCACCCAAACAACACTACATCATCTCATCTCAATTACTTGGATGAGCTTAGATTGAAATACAACTGCTCCCAAACAGGCCCTAAACTATGCTATGGCATGGAATTATGCAAAGCCAACTACCATTGTATATAACTATATATAATATAATTATATAAGACGAGCAGTAAAATGAAGCGTATAAGCTGAGTTCACAAGTCACAAACATGTATAAACTTTCCAAAATTAAAAAAAATGAAATGGGAATGCAGTGGCTCTCAGGAAAGGGATTGGGAGTTAATAATAACAGCAAGTCACAAACATATATATAGAGGATTCAAACATATGGTTTAATTTCCGGGCAAGGGCAATGGCAATGCATATATATAGATGGTAAATTTTTTTTCCTTTTTTTGCCTGAGCTGAAGAAGGTAATTAAGGATGCATATATATATATATATGTATAATTACTCAATGAGTTGCTGAATTCACGCTTATACCCTTAGTTCTTCCATCGTCGTCCATCCTTGGCACTAGCTAGTTCGTCTTACACGCTTATTTTCACTATTCGCACCAACCCCGAAACGCGTCTTTCCTCTTCCTCATAGACATAATCCATCCCCACTCGACATATTTGTATATATATTATATAATATAGCCAATTTTGACCTTTGACCTGCTTCTTCCCTTGTCGTCTCATTCAAAATTTAAATACTATGTAATTTCTCTAAACCAGCTGGACTCTCACGTGTGAAAGCTTCAATCTAGCACTATTTTAGCTGCTCCAAGTTCCATATCTATTTTATTAATTTGTATGCCTCGCTCAATAATGCTTCATTAATCCTCTTGCTTTGCTGTACCTGTCTCACTCCATCTACACTTATAATGCTTCCCTTTATAACTGTAACTCAATACTATATATGTTTTCATTATTACACCACCACCAAATTGCAATCATGAGTTTTTTGACCCTTATATATATATTCCTCATCACTTCATCCATCCTTATCAGTTATATATCAACCATGTCTAGACATTATATATATATATATATATATCATATGATTGATTCAAAACTCCTTAATTTCTACCAGTAATATAATTTAAGTTAGTATAATTAAACAGTTTTTATTTTTAATTCCCCCTCAATTAATCTTAGCTTCCTAAACAATATGTATCTTATAAATTAATCATTTCCGAAACTAATCTGTTTATTCTATGTATGCAAGTCCTACAGCAGATATAATATATTTTTTTTAAATAATAGTTTTGATTCATCACAACCATAACCTTTAATTTGGATAAGGTAAGATTGCATGCCCTAGCCATACATATGTTTGTTCTCACTCGTTGCCCTCCGTGTGTTGTCCATCGGCCATCATTATTTGGTTGAAATTTCAAAACATGGCAAAAGTTATACGACTCTTCATCCAATATATATAGTAGATTCCGGTGAGAAAATAAGGGTTACGTTGATCGTGTTCTTTTTAATTAAAAAAGAAGTAAGTTCATGCGAATTGATCCATGATGTTAAATTGTTAATATTTGAAATTAAACCAGTTAACATAAAAAAGCCCCGAGAGAAAACTGATGATAGATCCCATACAAAATTAGTGTATATATGTTCAAATATGTGACCATTATTACTGGCTCTGGTGGGTGCATGGTCCTTCCTTTATTATTTTGCTGTGAATGCAATGAGTAGTGACCATCAATACCCATTTGAAT
Organism: Chamaecrista fasciculata; assembly: GCA_003254925.1. Classification (NCBI taxonomy): domain Eukaryota; kingdom Viridiplantae; phylum Streptophyta; class Magnoliopsida; order Fabales; family Fabaceae; genus Chamaecrista; species Chamaecrista fasciculata. The sequence goes on from QANZ01007245.1 coordinate 4,414, forward strand.
TCCAAACAACACTAGTGACAACGCCATTCATGCCCCACATGCATAACCTGCCTCCTCACTCATCGATTTCGACTTTGGACTTTTGCATCTCCAAATATCACCTTTTTTTTCGGTTAAAGAAAAAAAATGACAATTGAACACTGTGTTTGTAATTTTTTTTTCCAAGCGCTATATATCCTGATTAGCTCACGGTGTGGGATATATATTATATATACTAATTAATAACAGAAATATTAGTGCACAAAGCTTACTGAGATCCCTGGCCAATCCTGGAACCACCTTCTCCCCCCCGTTGGAATGAGTCCTCAACCTCCAGCCTTTGGTCCCACTTTTTATATTCGATTAATTTCTAAGGTCAAATTCATATTTCAACCAGTGTATTATATTATATATTATAAAAAATGCACCCCTTTGTCGTCTGTTATATACGTCTAACTGGGTTGATTCTCCAACTTGTATATAGTTAAACTATAGTTTGTCAATCTATTTATAAACCAAGTTGACATAATTAACTGCAGCTTCAGCTTCTTGAGACTAATTAGCCAATGTTGCAAGCAGACAAAGCGGACTTTTTTTTTGTTTGGTCTGAAGCATGAAGCACACACGCATTGTTTGACGCAAATAATAGCCCTTTGACGAGATCACCTCAATGGGAGATTAACATAATATGCTATCAATATGAGCATTTACATTAATTATGAGTTATGTGTTCCCTCTCTTCTCTCTTCCCCTATTTCATGATAAAATAATGGTACTCTGTAGTCTGTACCGAAAAAAAAAACACAAAGAAATAATGGGACGCACAAACAAACAAATAACAAGTTGCGCCATTAAAAGTCAGCAAAACGGGGGATTTCAATTAGCCATGTGAAATTATGAGGTCCTACTTCTAATTTTCTATGTAGATGCAGGAGTATTAGTTTATATTAATTATATCCCTAATCCCTTTTGAAACATGTAGCTAGAGGCCTGAGGAATGAGGATGCTTTTAGAAACTAAAATGAAAAAAAAATATGGGCAAAGATCACAATTTCAGATTTCAGAAGGCAAAGATGGTATTCAAAATTTTATCACCGTCCGTAATTGCTAGAAAGTCAAGGAGGGATAGGCGTGTGATTTGTCTTGAACAACATGTTTGACTTTGAGATAGTCATTTGTCCATTTATCAAATAATATTCTAGTAGCTCTTTATTAATTATATAAAGAGAGTAAAGAAGAAGCATTCCATAGAGCATAGGATCGGCCAACTAATCAAAAAAGAAGCAGAGGAAAAATTCAACAAAATAAGGCAGAGACAGAGAAAAACGAGATCCAACCCCTTCTCTGTGAATAGCTACAGATTTTGAATATTATTAGTTCTCAAGTCTCACCCTCTCCCTTTAAAATCTTCAAAATCAAAGCCTTTTCTCATCTCCTCCTCCTCCTCCTCCATATCCATCCTTCTTTTCTAACCGAAGAAGCATATTAATCCAGGGGCAGAGCATATATATCTATGAAATCGTAGATTGAAGAGATCAGAGGGCAGGGAGTGAAGTGAAGTTTGCATATTTTGAGTTGGTTCACCATCATCATCAACAAGAAGAATGACTGTCATGAAAATTACATGGAAATCCATCTTCCCCAGCTGCTACAAGGGCGAAGATGATGGTCCCTCGACCAAGCCCAAGCCCAAGCCCAAGCCCCAGCAAGTGGTGGCTACAAGTACAAACACAGACACAAAGGCAAAGCAGAGCTCGTTGCAGAGGATTTCTGTGACAGACTTGAGCAATCCGAGCGTGTCACTGTCGGAGGATCTGTCGGTATCTCTTGCGGGATCTAATCTTCACGTGTTTACACTGGCTGAACTCAAGATCATCACACAGAGCTTCTCGTCAAGTAACTTCTTGGGAGAAGGCGGGTTTGGGCCTGTGCACAAGGGCTTCATAGATGACAAGCTCAGGCCTGGCCTTGACCCTCAGCCCGTCGCTGTTAAGCTCCTCGACTTGGATGGAACCCAGGGCCACAGAGAGTGGTTGGTAAGTACTCTCAACTCTCAACTCTCAACTTCATCATCACTGCATTCTGAATTCTGGATTTTTCATCCTACAGACGGAAGTTGTTTTTCTGGGCCAATTGAGACACCCACACCTTGTGAAGCTCATAGGATATTGTTGTGAAGAAGAACACAGGCTTCTGGTATACGAGTATCTACCCAGAGGCAGCTTAGAGAATCAACTTTTTAGAAGTAAGATATATATGGAAATGAAAATACATATATGATATATGATGTTTGGTGTTGTATGGTTAGCATTTAGCAGTTAGGAGCAGAAAGCTAAGGCTGACATGTGTGTATTGGAATGACAGGATACTCGGCATCACTGCCATGGTCCTCAAGAATGAAGATTGCTGTTGGAGCTGCCAAGGGCCTAGCGTTCCTTCACGAAGCAGAGAAGCCAGTGATATACAGAGATTTCAAGGCTTCCAACATCCTGCTAGACTCGGTAATATATATATTTGAATTGAGTTTATAGTTTATACTACTAGTAGGGAGTTTGAGTTGATGATATATTAATTAATTGGAATGAATGAATGCAGGATTACAACGCAAAGCTGTCAGATTTCGGGTTGGCAAAAGATGGGCCGGAAGGAGAGGAGACACACGTTTCGACGAGAGTGATGGGGACACAAGGGTATGCAGCCCCGGAATACGTGATGACTGGACATTTGACATCGATGAGTGATGTGTACAGTTTTGGAGTGGTGTTACTGGAGATGCTGACAGGGAGAAGATCAGTGGACAAAAGCCGGGCAGGAAGAGAGCAGAACTTGGTAGAATGGGCGAGGCCTATGTTGAATGATCCCAGAAAACTTAGTCGCATCATGGATCCCAGACTGGAAGGCCAGTACTCTGAGACTGGAGCCACAAAGGCTGCTCATTTGGCTTATCAATGCCTTAGCCACCGCCCCAGAAGCAGGCCTTCCATGTCCGCCGTGGTTCACATCTTGGACCCACTCCAGCATTTTCAGGACCTTCTTCCACTCGGAGGACCCTTTGTCTACACCGTTCCTACTTCTACTACTACTCCCCCGCCCCCAACCAAACATCGACAACCAAGGACCTCGAGCTCCAGGGAAACTAATACTAATTAGTTTCAAATTTCAATTAGCGGCGGCAGCAGCACCACCTTCATTGATTCATTTGTGTCTATAAAATGATCCAGGTTTCTTGTTCATAAATCGGTCTAAATTAAAACCACCATTTGTTGGACATGAACCAAGTAAAGCAAACGTGGTTAACTCATCACTCGAATACAGCTAAGCGATTTGACTGAAAATAACACGGCTTAGAAATTTAGAATCATGCCTTGTGCGCCTATCCCCTATCCACATTCATTCAACGTAACAAACCCAAATCCAATTATATATATTTATAATCTATGAGAGATATCTCAAGTGCGGTACAGGAGGAAACCTGCTTCTCAGTTTTCATTATTTAATTGTGGATTATGCCATCTACACATCATCGCCTGCTCAATCATTGATGTTTGATACATTACAACCTCCCTCTACCCTCTACCCTCTAGGTTCTATCACACACCAATGATAATATATACCAAAAATGTCAACAGATTGGAGAATCCAAAAACACATATATCTCTCCTATGACCCACCACTTTACCAATAACATCCACTTGCATTCTCATCATACCAAATACCCCAACTAAACTCATATTATCCCACTCTACTCTTATTGCCGTAATAACATAGGAAAATATATATAGGCAAGCATGGTACTTAAGTCTTTATTTTTCCCAAAATAAAAGCTGGCTCTTTAATTTCATTAAATTCTGTGAAGGGTTTAATTTGCGAGTATGTTTTAAACTTGTAGCTCTTTAATTTTAGGGTAAATTCCACTTTAGTACCCTGTTCTATGAACCAATTCCACTTTGGTATCCTGTTTTTTTTTCAAAAATATCATTTTGGTACCCTGTTCTTTCAAAAGTGACATTTTGGTACCCTGTTCTTTGGACCAAGTGACACTTTGGTACCCTGTTCTTTCACTATTTGTTACCCTATTCTATCTTTTTTAGGGTACCAAAGTGTCACTTGGTCTAAAGAACAGAGTACCAAAATGTCACTTCTGAAAGAACAGGGTACCAAAATGACATTTTTGAAAGAACAGGGTACCAAAGTGGAATTGGTCTATAAAACAGGGTACCAAAGTGGAATTTACCCTTAATTTTAAATTGGTCTCAAATTTACTTTGGGAAGCCATATGAGTTTTTTTTTATGAGAGTTTCAACTGAACATAGAAAATAGAGAGGTATTCAAGACCCGGTTTGACCTGGAGTGTTGGGGGCAGGCCGGTCTAGGTATAATTTTCTAAACTCAACCCGGCCCGAGGTATATTCATTTTTTTAAAAAAATAATAATTTTAAAATTTATACTAAATAAATTTATATTTTCTACTCCTAAATATTTTTAAGTGATGAAAATACATATATATTATTTTTATTTTTATCAATTGTATATGAAAAAAGTACATAAATATATTCTTAATCTTAATTAAACCAATATTTCTTTTTAACAAATAATTCAAATTAAAAATATTTATTAATAAAAACATCATTAAATTAAGATTACACTTTGGTACCCTGTGGTTTGACCCTATTTCACTTTGGTACCCTGTGGTTTGAAACTTGACACGTTGGTACCTTGAGGTTTTGACAGTTAAGACATTGGTACCCTCCACTCTTTTTTTTTGGTCAAATCTTAACGGAACTTTACATCTGCCTCTCACGTGCTTGCAGTTAAACTCAATTTACTAGCCTAATGAAAGATCCAACGCAGCTTGGAGAGAAAACTCAAATTTCTCTCAACTCTCCTCTCGTCTTCTTTGAACAAATCCAGAAAACCCTAAACTCCCAAACCTGAATCGTTCCAACACCCAAGCCTAAATCGTTCCAACACCCAAACCCTAAACTCACAAGCTCATTTCTCTCAAACCCTATTCGAAGATTTCTACTCGTCCAATACCCAAACCTGAATTCATGATTGGGTTGCTCCGACAGAGAAAGCCTAAGGCAGAGACACAATGCCACCGTTGCTCGGGCCGTTGATTGCTTTGGACACTTCTCTATCTTAGTTTGTTCATAATCTGACTTCACCCATCACCCCAAGATCCCTCCTTCTCCTTCTCAAATTCCTCGCCGATTTCTGGTTCGTGTTTTCCATCTTGATCGCCGTTTTCCTTGCCACACCTTCTTCCTCTCCCCTTCACTCCCACTTTCTCTCTCCTCTCATCCTCTACTCCCTTCTCGGCCTCCTCTTCATCGCCCTCATCAAATTCGTCGTCCACAGATCCCGTCCTATCTACGCCAACCACGACCCCTACAACGCCGTCGTTTCTGTTGACCATTTCTCCTTTCCCAGTGGTCATTCTTCTAGGGTTTTCTTTATTGCTTCCCTCTTTCACTTCTCCCACGCTCCCATCCTCAACTCTATCTCCCCTCGATTCCTTCCTCAACATCACATTTTCGCTGTCGATCTCTTGATTTTGCTCGTTTGGATTTGGGCCTTTGCCACTGCATTTTCTAGACTTGCTCTCGGCAGGCATTATGTTCTCAATGTCTTCGTTGGAGCTTCTTTCGGTATCCTTGAAGCTTTGTTTACTCTTCGCTATCTTAAATTCCAGTTATTAAGCTAAGGTAATACTGATATGTACTTTCCTTTATTGTTCACTACAGAATAGGGGTATACTATCGCTGTCTAACTCAGATTTCAAGTTGAGGAAGGTTTGGAGGAAACGATCGACGAAGGTTTGGACGATTCCTTGCAATCTTTGGGGTTTAAGGTTTCTGGGTTCGAAGAAGACGAAGAGATGGTTGGGAGAATTGTGTTAATCCGTGATATTGGAGTCCAGTATGCATTTGATCTTTCATTTAGATTAAAGGTGGAGAAAATGGGGTTTAACTGCAAGCACGTGAGAGGCAGATCTAAAATTTCGTTAAGATTTGACGGAAAAAGAGTGGAGGGTACCAATGTGTTAACTATCAAAACCTCAGGGTACCAAAGTGTTAAGTTTCAAACCACAAGGTATCAAAGTGAAATAGGGTCAAACCACAGAGTACCAAAGTGTAATTTACCCTTAAATTAATTATTTCATTAACATATACAAGTTAAAAAAATATACAAATTACATAAATAGTTGAAATAAAAAATAAAAATTTAGGAAAACAAATTAGCTCGCTCGGACCGGTGACTCAGCTTGGGTCTGACCAGGCCAAGTCTCGAGTCCACCAAAAACCCAACCCGTGTATACCCCTAATAGAAAGTACTCTTTAAGAGTTAACAAATACTCATGAAATCATCTCATCTGAACTAGAAACAAAGAAGATATGATTAACTTTATTTGTTGTGAAATGAGTGACACTATTCAAATTAAATTTGAAATCATTGATTGATAACCTCAACTAAATTGAAGAAGAATTCATTAAAAAACAATATGTAGATCTAAATCAGTATATTCGAGTTTAAAACGAGAGATATAATCATATATTCAATAATTCACCACTTTGGGATCAATTTGAGAAACAATAAGAATATGTAAGACTAATTTAAAACAAATGAAACATATAGGATCAACTTAAAATTTATCCCATACATTTCAACATTGGGACCAATTTGATATTTTGACGTTAAACAAAAAAGAATATCACGAACCAACAGGTCCAACACCTTCGAGGGAAAAAATAAAACGAAGGCAAGAAAATCGAATTCCGTTCTGAGTCTGTAATAGCATAGTACCATGCCATTTTCTGAACTCTGGAATCAACCGCAGCGATTCCTTCGAATTCAATTGTTGCTTCAATTTTGTTTAAGATAATCTAGAAGATGGCTACAGAGAGATACGCTTCTGCGCCGACAACCTTGCCCGAAGAGAACGCGCTGTAAGTAACATTAGTTTGAATTTCTTTAATTCTGTATTCGAGCTTCAAATCCCGCTATCTCATTCCATGGATGTTAATTTAACTTTCAAGAGTATAATGCCCCAGGTTTGAAATTTTAGTTTAGTGATCAATCATAATTTAGTTGAGCTGTGACCTTACTTTGATTCGCTATTCTTATGCTGATGCTTTATTATCTGTGCTGCTCTAGTTTTCTTGATATACTGCATGAGGCTCCCCTCTTTGCTCATCGGAAGCCTGCAAGGGTTGTTGGGAGCATTTTCTATTGTTTACTACTGGTAAGTAGAATTTACATCATGGGGATTTATGGGTCTTTCGAAGATTTTAGTTCAATTGCAAGTTAGTTATTTTTATTTGCTTATATTGATGACTAAATTTCCTATTGTATTTCTTCAATTTCAGACTGGTTATGCTACTTTGGCCATAGGAGCTCCATGGATATTTCGCTCCATACAAGCACTGATATCTCCAATGCTTTGTACTTGTGATGTTTTTCTTTTATTAATCACAGGTTTTGGCCTAAAACTACCCTGCATTTGGCATCTTTTCTCTGCATGCGCATATTTATTGATGAGTGTAATGGTTTGATTAGTATATATTTACAGATGAAATGCATGCTAATTCATACTATTTGTTTTTTTTTAATTTATTTAAATAAAAACATATGAATTAATGAAATGTTGTTAGTAAATTCTTCCTTTTCACTTTCTTTCACTTCTATTTTGCTGCTAACAAGGCAACCTTGTCAATTCTCTACAATGCGTTTTTGTTGTTGGGATTAAAGTTTTGCAAATCTCAAAGGGCTTTTCCATATTGTAAAGGTTAAAATGAATTAAAGTGTGACAACGCCCCTGCTTCCAGTCAATTTGCTGACAGCCAAAGTGAGAAAACAAACTTACTCCACTCTTACTCATAATATCTTCCAACTTTTTGTACCTCATTTTAAAAAGTGATTGAAGAATCCTTGTGGCACTTTTTTCTATACAAGACAAGTGATGGAACATTCCCAGCTAGTTGATTGGTGTTGTTTTATGTATTCTAGACTCCTCATTGAAGATTTCGGAAAATATAGCCTGCCTTCAACGATGTGGACGCTTAAGGACTGCCTAAATCTTGTTGCCTATTTCACTTTTAGACCACTAAGTTCCTCAGGCTTTAAACTCTTGTTTAAATTTTAACAGTGTTCTCACTAATGTCATTAATTGTTTGTATGAATGTTCCATTATATCTATTTCTAACTTTATAAAACTTATTCCTGCACAGGCAAAGCTTTAAATGGCTGTATTTGATTGTGTTAACTTACAATATTGTTGAGAGCTCCAAAGATATTAATGTGGTTTTACTGAATCTTATAAGCCTATGCTAGTCCTAGTGTTATTGTTACTTATCATGCAATGAACATAGTTTTATTGGCTATAAAGATGTTTGTTTCAGGAATTTTTCAACAATATCTGGTTTACCAAGTGCAGAAGATACGATTGCAGGTAATTTCTTTAATGAAAAGTTCTTTATTATCTTTGTCGCTTTCAGATCTCTCTCTTTTCTGCTGTTCAGTTTGTTTGGTGATTTCAAACTCATATTCTTTGAATTTCATTGGGTGAGACAGAAAATAATAGAATATCAATAAAAATATGGCTACAAAGGTTTCTGATATGTTTGGTTTAAATATATTGTTTGCATACTCTGTGGTTTTTTTTTTGGAATTTAGTGTTTTTTTTGCTGACATCTTACTTGCTTGTGAAAAATAGCAGTGACATTGTTCTTTTGCAGGGCTATTACAGTTTCAGCCAGAAGTTGAAATTTATTGTTCGCATACCCTTTGCCATTACTGCTTATGGTATGTATTTGTGTGTTTAAACTTTAAACTATTTCTATTTTAATATCCATATCATGCTGAATGCCTGAAGTCAACTGAGATATAAATACACTTTCTTCTTAAAACTAGTAATGTGAATTTCTTCAATAATTCATATCAGGAACTGCTGCAATGTTACTTTTTATGGTCTGGAAACCTCGCATAAGTTTTCTATCAATCTCTGCAATATTGAGGTATGCTCATCATCTGAAGACACTTTGCTGCGATGGATTAAATTGAATGAGGAAGGAATATCAATAATAAAAGGACTATGTTTTTGTGTTTAAATCTAATTAATAAAAAAGGGTTGATGATGTACTCAATAGTTGAAGTACAAATTTTTCTTTTCCATTACCTTGGTTTCATACATTGCATACAAGATGTGCTAGTGAGAGACTGATTTTCTTTTCTTAATTTTTCCTTTTTTCGTTTATTTTTTTTAATTATATGCTTATTCTACAATTTAGATAGTATTATTCATTTATTCTTTTTATTATCATGTTTGGATTAGTGAATATACTTATACTTAGGCTTCAAATTATGCTTTTCCTATGTTCTTATATCCAGGTGGACGAATGATATTATGATGAATGATTTTTCTTGTGGATTGTGGAGTTAATATATTGTAAATATAAACAAGTTAGGTGAATATGTTGCATCTTTATAAGACACTGATGCAAGTAGAATGCAGCTGGATAAGTACACAAGAAGTGTTTTTCTTTGGTTTACAAAATAAGGTATGGCGTGAGTAGGGAGTGGTAGAAAGGGGTGGGATACAACAACAATAATCAAAGTCTTTTCCCACTAGATAGGGTCAGCTATATGGATCAACTGACGTCAACGTGTTCTATCTTTGCACATTTCCACGGTAAGGTTATTAATGGATAAATCTTTTTGGTAGAAAGGGGTGGGATAAGAATTGAAAATACATACATCCGGACTCTAGGCACTTTCGTATGGGCTGGAGAAGATTTACTTGAGCTAAATATTAGGCAGTGTAATTTTCATTTTAAATGAAAAAGATCACGCGATTTCCAATATGACTTGATATGGCTGTATACGTCTGGGATACTGCAGCTGGACCCCAAATGGTTGAATCAACTATGGTTCTAGGGAACTGCCAAATTTTGCCAATTCTTTTTTACTCTTTTTCTTTTGTCCATTGGGGTATATTGTTTATAACTGTTATAGGTGTAAAATAGTACTAACCTATACTACTTCTCTTTTTTTTTTATTTAATTTCCTTTTCTTTCCAATGTCATATGGTTTATTTGTTGATCATCACTTGTTGATACAACTGATCATTATCAAGTTCTTGTTCCAGAAATCGCTTGTGTTGTTTCCTCTATGGTCTGTGCTATATTTGTTTCTAGTGCATAACTGATACTTCGTTCTTTCCCTTTCTCCCTTTAACATGATTGTTACATCATTTTTTGGCTGCTAAACTCTACAGGATTATTATGGTACTAGAAGCACTCTGTGCTGGATCTTTTATGAGTCTTTATATCGGTAAGATTTAAAATATTTTCTCTTCTTTTTATTGCAATTACGTTTTCACTTCACTTAATGTTTATTCATTTCTTCAGTGTGTCTTGATGCTAATTCTTTTAATTCTAAGATAAAGTAGAAAGAAACTAAATTACAAAAGGGAAAGTGATGCTCAACCATACTTTTGCTACAATTTTCATTTTATTATTTCTATTGGAAATCTTAAGGTTTTAAATAGTACATATTCCACTACTATTGGTTTGGAATTTTTTTTCCTTTCTTTGCTAAAGAAAAGAAGCTGAGAAGGGGCTTCCATTTGGTGATTGCTCTCCCTGTATTATGTCACGACCCATCTATGAAGGCTCAAGAATTCTCTAGAATTCTCTCCATAAGACTAGAGAATGAAAGAATTCTCTAGAAAGTACTAGAATTGTGTAGAATGTTCTAGAAGAGTCTAGAATGTTCTAGAAGAGTGTAGAATCTTCTAGAAGGGTGTAGAACTATCTAGAAGGATCTAGAAGTCTCTACACAACTCTAGAAGGATGTGGAAGGTTCTAGAAGGTGTTGGGAGTCTAAAGGTCTAGAGTATGGTAGAAGGCTCTAGAACTTTATAGAGATGTAAATATACTTCATGTACATAGTAGAGATGTGTAGAAGAGTCTAGAGGACAATTATAGACCGTAGGATCAAATAGATCTCCACCGTCCATTGAGGAGGTGGAATGGCTATAAATAGGAGTAGAGACATTCATTTGTAACCAACCAAGAGTTGAGTGGTAATTGAGTATTTAGTGGAGCATTCCTAAGTTCTTCATCTCTTGTGTTCCCTTAATCACTTCCACTACTCTCTTGAGTGTCAGTTGTGAGAGTTTTGAGAGGCTGACTAGTACTTAGAGGCGAAAGTACTAGGCCGCACGGTCACTTAGATAGGATGAAAATCTAAGTCCGTGACAATTAGTATTAAGGGGGTGGGAAGAGATTCCTTAATTGATCATATTGGCCTCATTAGGTGAGTTTCACAACATTCCCTCAAGGTGATTGAACCATGGCCTAGAGGTTAGTGTAGCTACTTGATGTGCAAGTTCTGGTAGCCTTGCATATCTTTACTAGCAGCCGGTAATGATTTTTGAATCTTGGACAACTTTTAATTGGCGAACATCCCCATACCACAGTGGCACAGGAGAATGAAGCCATACTTCTCTGAGAAAGGGGGGAACAAGAACTCGTTTGATTTATCGTCTGACCTTACTAAGTCAATCTATTTTTTAAAAAATGTTTGAGTTCATCTTACTTGTGTATTGATATAAAATCTTTTTCTCAATATCCAACATCTTATCTTTCTTTTTTATACGGTTATATGATTTAAGCAGCTTTTTGAAACATTTTCACGTACAATTTTCTAAGACAACTTGTATACCCAATTTATCTATCTTACTGAAGATTATATGTCATGTTTATTGTGATTATTTCACCTAATATACTCTCCTGTGCATTCATGGTGCATGCAGGTTACATACATCAGTACAATTCATTGAACTCCCAGCCTGATGTTTTGAAGTCCTTGTACTCGCCACTTCAACCATCGAGTTCTTTGGAGGGTCTAAGGCATACATTTTGTAATTTTGATTTTTCCTTATTTTACTTCATGACACTGGATGGAAGTTGTGGACAATAGGACAAGATCAAAGTTCTCTTTATTAAACTGTTTGCAGAGCTTTATGCATAATGATTTATCCCTTCATGCTTAACATAAATAAGTTAACATCATGCCAAATGACAATAGATTCTAATCACATGTACAAGCACATAATTAGAACATTTTGGTGTCATAGATACCATGATGGTGGTAGGCTCTCTGATCAGCAAATGGCGTTGCTGCAATATCAACGTGAAAATCTTCATTTCTTGAGTGAGGAGGTAAATGATGATGGGAAGCATTCATTTAAAATTGATTAATTAATCTGATAGTGCACATTGCTATGTGTTTTCCACTTGGAGTGAATTAGATAAATAGTTTTTCATTGACATTTGGTCTTGCAGATTCTTCGACTGCAAGAGTGTTTAAGTAAATATGAAAGAACTGATGATGGGAGCACGCCCCAGGTGACAATGACCCTTAACTATTTTACTTCTTCACTATGCTTTCTGAAATTATACATTTTTATAAACTTGTGTTTATGTATCTTACTAGTGATCATATGCTGTTGTGGTTAAAGAACTGAAAGATCTACTTTAATCTTTATTGACTACTAGTGACTTGACTTGAGTTTCTAGGATGTCTACCTTGGTTTGCTTCGTAACAATAAAGTCAGTAATTTGATCACGTGATACAACTAGGAATTTCTGTCAGCATAACCTAGTATATTTTGGGCCCCCAGAAACAAAACACATAACCTATTGTATGTGTAATTTTATTGTCTTGAACTTTGCACATCACAAGAAGGGTGTCTTGACTTCACTAGGTGCAAGGATTGTTAGTCCCATTACAGAATAGGCTGGAGGGCTTTTTTAAGAAGCTATGGTATATCTTACCATGTGGTTCTCTGATATAATACTTTGGCGAAGGATGTACAGTTGATAAAACCATAAAATATTGACCTGAGTCTGATGGCACCAGTCATTCCTTTCAGAGCACATATAAAGGACTTGGTTTAAGTAAATAAGTCTGGCTAGTTCTGCATCTTCAGGGAATACATTTTTTCTTTTGCAGGTTGATCTAGCCCATCTATTGGCAGCTCGAGATCAAGAATTACGAACACTTTCTGCTGAGGTAATGTCTGTCTATCATAGTTTTCAGTGCTTTATAGTTGATTTGGACAACAAAATTCTATCACAATTACATGATTGCTTTAGTTATGTAGTACTATTTTCAAAATGAAATGTTCCTAACGCACCTTATAATTAGTTATGCTTTTACAATTCTGGTCTTCAAAGTTATACAGCTTTTCATTAAGTATTGTATACTATTTACAACTGGTCTGTTTAGGTTCACTTTCCTGTTTGTTGAAGAATACATGTTCAAAGTTTATATCATATGATATATAGCACTACAGGAGGAAAATTCTAGAAGGACGGTTCTGACACATTGGAAAGGGAAGAAAGAATAGGAGCTAGTGTTCCATTACACAATAAGCGAACCAAGTTCAAGATCTTCAAAGTATATAATAACTAAAATCTAGTTCTTCCGTGCTAGCCTGAAACTGAGTGGGTTTTGAATTTGATAGTACGCTTTTTAAGCTTTAAAAATTTTACTGTTTTTTTTTTTGCTTTTTAAATATTAAGCTTCAAAAATTTTACCACAACAAATGTTTCCTTTTTCAGAAAACATTTGGGCCTGATTGGTTTAAAAAAATATTTCCTGTTTTCATTTTCTGTTTTCATTTCTAGAATTCTATTTTCATTTCTAAATTTTCAATATTTAAGAAATATGTTTGTTTTATAAAGTCAAAAAATCGTTTTCATTTATATTTAAATTATGTTAACTTGAATAACGCTAATTTTTATAAGTTTTTAAATTTGATTATAACTAAATGATGATATCAACATGATTAAATAGTTTACTTTTGTGTAATGTTGCAAAATATCATAAGTTTGTTTTTGGAAATACTGGAAATGTCTTTTTGACGTTTCTTGTTTTCAGCCTGTTTTAGGAAATATTTCCAGAAAACATTTCCAAAAAAACTGTACAAAATACATTTTCAATCATATTTCCTGTTTCAGTGAAAATGGAGAATTGAATTGAATTTATGCTAATATATTGGGAGCTAGAACAAACATTCTGATGTGTGAGATATTTTATACATATATATTCATGTCATCGTCTTGGGCTCTTGGCATCTCAATATTGGAACATGTAGGAATAAAAACTTGAGGTTAAGGATGGGAGAAGGGAAGATAATATGGTATTTTGAAATTCAGTAAGTCCATCTACTCTAACTAAAAGAGTCTTCACTGGGAAATCTATATTACAGATGAATCAATTGCAGTCTGAACTAAGGCTTGCCCGGTCTTTGATTGCTGAGAGGGACTCAGAGATCCAGCGGGTTCGCATTACCAACAATCAGGTATGTGTAGGCGGTACTGGTGTCTTCCAACTAAATTTTATGTCGTTGACAGTGGGGTGCTTACTGTAAAATCTTTTACTATTATACAACAGTACGTGGAGGAGAATGAAAGACTGAGAGCAATTTTAGGCGAATGGAGCACCCGGGCGGCCAAGGTAATATGTTAGTCAATGATTATGAATAACAACAGAAATATTCCCGTGTTATATATTCTAGCATACTTTAAGGTTTCTTTCTTTTTCTTTTTTTTTTCTTGTCAACATATAACCCTGCTGATACAACTTTCATGATATGATAAAAAAAGCTTGAGCGAGCATTGGAGGCAGAGCGGATGTCAACTCTTGAATTGCAAAGAAAGATTAACCAATCACACACACCAGCGGAACAGTCTGAACATGGAGCTTGATCCTTTTTCTTTTTGGTAAGGTTTAGGGTAAAAAATGCAGCTTAATCGCTTAGCTGGAAAATGCATATATTGAGCCCATTAGAATTAGAGTTTCCACCTATTGACCTTTTTCTCTCTTTCTCATTTTATTTATTGTTGGCCAAATGTTGGAAATGAGTTTAAACGAGCATTCATAGTAATATTATTGCTGTAGAAGGATCACATTCTCTACAGTCTACAGTACGTTTGGTTCGGGAAATGAAAAGAAAGTTACTTCTGATTTAAAATTGCTTTTTTCTTTTTGTTTACTCATATCTTAAGATTTGAACATATTTTAAGACAATATATATTAGATCATTCAATTCAGATTAATCTTCATAATCAAACCATACCCTCTAAATTTCTTTTTATATGGCAACAAATAGGGATAATATTAGTTGACGATAATATGATATATGCAATTAAGTTATTTTAGATTTTAAATCTTCGAAATACTCTTAAAATATCATAGAAATAAACTAGTAAATAAATATAACGCACAAAATCTACATATTCCTCTCTCAGAAACGTTAGAGAAGCTTTACGTCTTAAAATTTTTATAAAGTTAACTGATTATTTTACTCTCAAGATTCATATTATGCTGCTCCAAATAAATATCTTAATTCGATGTTTAAGCAAAACTCGCAATCTCAAATTTATGAGCATAAACTACCCAAGATGTCTATTTATTCTTATTTTTGAACAAAGGAAAATGGCTAACTAAAACAGTTTTCTTTTTTTACAAAGCCTGAATCAAATTTCAAATTTTGGCTTTGATGTAACTAGAGCTGTCAAAATGGGTTAAACTTTATAGTCCTATAAAATAATTTAAGGCAAGGTCTAAAAGATTAACTAATTTTGTTAATTAGGGCTTTTTAAATTCTTGCTAATAAAAATAGGGCTAAATAGAGTTAGAGTTGAGTTTTATTAAGGCTGGCTTTAATTATTTATTTTTATTAGTACTATAAAAATTATTTATTTTTTATTAAGAAATATTAATACTATTAATTCAATTATTTTTCATATTTTATATACTTTAAATAAAGTTAAATATTAATTGAAAAATAACTTTTCAAGAGAAAATGACAAATTATATAGTTAAAAGAGTTGAATAATGAATACATTTTGTGAAATATATTTTTTTTCACTTTCAAAATAGTATTTTGTCATGTAAATTTAAGAATATTAGATAACTATATATCCAAGTTATCTTGTGATATTATCTCATAATTTTGGTTCACATTAAAAAAAAAGTCATATAACTGCCTACCTAAAAAATATTATAATTTAACTTTTAATTTTATTTATTTTAAGAAAAAGAAATATTTTTTAGGTTAAATTGCAATTTGGTATCCTGAAAGAAAAATTTTTGCATTGTGGTATCCCGTGGTTTGCTCCGTTAGCGATTTGGTCCCCTGAGGTTTTTTTTTTGTTAGGATTTAACGGCAAATGTACGTTAAAATGTCAAAAATCTCCCAACAAGTCTTCTCTTATGCGTTTAAGTCCTTTTCCTTTACTAAAAGGGATCAAAACATAAAGAATTAATTATAAAAGGGTCTTTAGAATTCTAATATTATAGAATTTTCTCCTTTTCATAAGATTTCTTTTGAATAGGTCCTGATTTAATTCCACTTTAATCCCAAAAGTTTAAGATCTTTATCAAAATAGTCCTTAGAACCTCAAAAGACAAATGAATATCTATGATTTATCAAAAAATCCCTATATTCAACTACAATTTTCATTCAAGTACATTCCAATTTAGTCCTTAAAAATATTAAGACCCCAAATCCTAAACCCTAAAACCCTAAACCCCAAACCCTAACCCTAACCCCTAAACCTCCTAAAACTTTAAAAAAAAATTTAATCTTCATCTTCCCAAATTATTTTTTTAAAAAAAAATCATCATTTTCATCTTCACCTTCAACATCTCCAACCCTCAACTTCTTCCCTCTTCCAAATCAATTTCATCATCTTCATCAAATCAATTTCTCGGCTCGGCATCATCATCATCACTATTACTCTCCAAATTACACACGTAGAGACATAATCTTCATCTTTGCAACCCTAACAAAATTTTTTCATCTTCATCTTCCACCGTCGGCATGTTCATCTTCATCATCATTATCATCTTCATCTTAAACCCTAGAAATCGACTCACAAAGGGATTCAGAAATTAACCTTCGAACGATTTTGATTTCTGGAAATGAAGGGAGCAACTTTGAACGATTTCTCAAAACGACATCGATTTCTCCAACTGTGAATCCGACTTCGATTTCTCATCTCAAAATGAAATTAATACAGAATGGCACGACTTCGATTTCGATTTCGTTTTGGCTGAGATTTTGATTCGATTTCTCATCTCAAAACGCAAGTTTGTGGCTTCGTGGGTTGTATTGTGAAGATGAGCGGTGGCGGGATTAGGGCTTTTATTCCGAGCATTGTGAGGAAGACGATCCAGAACATCAAGGAGGAAGAGGACGGCGGAACGGTGATGAAACCTTTTCTGAGTTTTGTCGCAGAAATGGTTACTGAAATGCCACTTTCAAAGAACCCACATAGATGAATGAATATAGGTAACTTTCATCATCTGGGTATCGATGGATGAAGGCTTAAGGACTAAATGAAGATGATGTGCATGACCCAAATGTGGTGATGTGTGATGTGTCTGGGAAGATGAAGATGATGTGTATGACTTGAAAAAAAAATCTGGGATAATGAAAGATGATGTGTCTCGTTAAAAAACAAAATTAAGATGAAGATGAAAAAATAAATTTATGATGTTTTTTTTGGGTTTTAGGTTCTAGGGTTTTAGGATTTAGAGTTTAGGGTTTTAGGATTTTAAGGTTTAGGGTTTTTAATATTTTTAAGGACTAAATTGGAACGTTTGAAAGAATTTTGGGACACTTTACAATTTTATTTTGAGGATTTGGGACTAAAATGAATAAAGATGAGGAACAAGAGGGGGAATTGAGAATAATGGAATAAAAATGGGTCAAGGACCTAATTGTTTAACTCGGACTTTTTTTAGAATTTAGGGTTTGATATTTTAGGTGTTGGGGTTTTAGGGTTTGGTGGTTTAGAATTTAGGGTTTTAAATATTTTTAAAAACTAAATTGGAATGTTTGAAAGAGTTTTGGGGTACTTTACAAAATAGTCCTTAGAACCTCAAAATACTTTACAAAATAGGGATTTATCAAAAAATCCCTATACTCAAAATAAAACCCACTAAATACTGGATTTAGGATTTAGTGTTTTAAGATTTAAGATTTAGGGTTTTTAATATTTTTTAGGATTAAATTGGATGAAGATGAAGATGAAAAANTAAATTGGATAAAGATGAAGATGAAAAAAAATTAAGTTTTAGGGGTTTAGAGTTTTTAATATTTTTAAAGACTAAATTAGAATTTTTAAAAAAGTTTTGAAACACTTTACAATTTTATTTTGATAAAGATCATAAACTTTTGCGATTAAAGTGTAATTAAATCAGAACCTATTCAAAAGAAATCTTATGAAAATGAAAAAATTCTATAATATTAGAATTCTAAAGACCTTTTTATAATTAATTCTTTATGTTTTGATCCCTTTTAGTAAAGGGAAAGGACTTAAACGCATAAGAGAAGACTTGTTGGGAGATTTTTGACATTTTAACGTACATTTACTATTAAATCCTAACAGAAAAAAACCTTAGGGGACCAAATTGCTAACGGAGCAAACCACGGGGTACCACAATACAAAAATTTTTATTTCAGCGTACCGAAGGGGAACCGCCTCTAACCACAAGGTACCAAATTGCAATTTACCCTATTTTTTATTAGGGCCGGACAGAAGCTAGAATTTTTTAACCTTTTTTTAAATCGGACTTTTTGAGCTCGGCCCTAATTAAATTAAGGCTAAATAGGCGCTAAGGTCGGGCCGGGCTGGGCCAGACTAACCTATTTTGCCAGCAAAAATTGTAATATGTTCTAATAAATAAACATGAAATAAAGTAACCATGGTTGCAAATTTTACGAAACTCATCCCAGCAGTTCCACACCCTCCCCACTCCAATTTTCTGTAGAGCGCATACTATGACACGCTTCAAAATGTCTATGATCACTCCCAAATACACTAATGGCATCCTCCTTTAAAAGAGGGAGGGCTTTGCAAAACCTATAAGTCAACTACACACAAGAACTAAGTCTGTGCGGGTGTTGAAAAAATAATAAAGATTATGACAAGATTACAATGGGCTGACATGTGACATCTCATTCAGAAAGAGACACCCGAAGATATCATTAAAAAAGTCGCAACCTTTGGCAACACCTACCTCCCCAATCACAACGTCCATGTCATACTTGCACGCTCTTGTACAATCAGGGCAGTAAGTCACCTACGTGAAAGGAGATACAAATTATGTATAATTTAGAAACCACGAGGCCGAAAATTAGAGATTATTGCAATGTGCGATAGACAATGGTTAAGTGCTATTTGTTTTTGTTTTTCCATTAGTTTCCAAAGAAAAAAGTGTTTCTTATTTTGTTTAGTTTCCAAAGAAAAAATGTTCCTTAACCAGGTTAGAAATATCCTTAGGTGTCTCAGTGCCAGAGAGAAAGTAACAAATACAAACCTCTAATAACTTGGGTTGAAAAGAGCTGTCCAACATGACATCTACCCCGTACATGGTCCTTGATGTTGGGCTATGCATCTCTGGATGTGTAACAGCCGCCGCCTCAAACACTAAACGTATCATATTCCTCACTCTTGCATGTATATCCAACCAGTTAACTGCAAGTGACAGGTGTTTGTATTAATAATTCTTACAACCAGATGACAAACATGTGTCGGTCCCCTTTACCTTGATGTTCTTCCTCAAATTCCCTCACAAATTCCTTTGTATTCTTGTGATTTAATGTTCCACGATAATTCTGAAATCCATAAAGTCACTAGGTTAAAGTTTGTCAGAAAAGCAAAAGAAATGAAATGTTTAATATTCCAAAGATATTTAACTAGAACATTTTTTCGTTTGAAAATGTAGCGTACAAGAAACATACCATAACAGTGAAGTGGGTTTCATACTCAAAGAGACTCTTCTTGTCCAAAGAATATTGATTGTTGGCTAACCTAACCTGTAAATGAAAAACAAATGCGCTTGGATATATTGAAACAACTAGAGGTTGATAGAATGGTCTTAATGGCCTTCACAGGCCATGCTAACTTAAGGTAAAAACTAAACCAGAGGAAGAATCTCCATACCCAGAAAACATCTGACAGAAATAGTTCCAGTGGACTTATGCTGCGAACCAATACTATGTACCGGAGATCAAACTTTCTCCCCTGGAACAAAGCAGGGCGCTCAATATACTTTTGACAAATCTTTGGACCGGTTTCCATGAGCCGGATAATTGCAGGTAAATGATCAGTTACAGTTGTGTCAATAGTTCGTGCCATGTTCCAAGGCTTTATTATCCATAGATTGTTCATTCCTTCTCTTTTGCGTACATAATAGTCCCCAATAAGTTGAGATAGCTGTGTTTCAAGATTATAAGTAGGCTGCAGCCATTCAGGAGATCCATGTGCCTGTGACCAGGCTCAAAAACAAAACCATAGAGATATCAAGAAAATATAACATTAAGTTACTAAAATCCCATTTTCATCGGTAAACATGGCTAAACAAGGATAGTAAAAATGTTGCATGACCTAGTGCATTAAGTACTAAACAATTTCTTTGAGAAGTGTGATTCTTCACCAGAAAACGATAGTGGGCAGTGGACACAGTCCGGCCAATTAGAATGATTACATTAGAATCAACTTACATGAGCTAGTTAATAGTAATCACCTTCTGAATGGTCTCTGCTAAATGATGTTTCATGACAAGACATGCCTCAAAAGGAAATTGATTAATATATTGTTGATCTGTTATTCCAGTGGCTTTTTTCATATCTTCATCTACCTGCACGCTAGTCCATATTATATCCGCATCCTTTGGTTCAGTTGCTGTATGCAAACAAAAATTTAAAGCAACACAGAAAAGAATGTCAACATGACAGTATGAACATCAAATCCAAGGCAACTTGCTGACAGCCAAAAGCTGGAGACTCTTCTTGGAATATACTTAACAATAATATATTACAACAACAATCGAAGTCCTTTCCCACTAAGTAGGGTCGACTATATGGATCAACGGACACCAACGCGTTCTATCTTTGTACATTTCCACGGTTAGGTTAATAATAGATAAATCTTTCTGGATAGTTTCTCCAATAGTTTTCATTGGTCTTCCCCTTTCCCTGATTATTTGACTATCACTCATTTGATCCACTATCACTCATTTGATCCACTCTACGTACCGGAGTTTCCATAGGTCTTCTTTATACATGCCCAAACCACCTAAGGCGTGTTTCTACCAACTCTCTATGATAGATGCTATCCCAACTTTTTCTCTGATGATTTCATACCTTATCTTATCCTTCCTAGTATGACCACTCATCCATCGTAGCATTCTAATAATTATATATTAATATGAAAAAAAAATCATTTAGTCCCCAAAATTCAACTAAATTTTTAATTTGATGTTTTTAATTTCATCTTAATTTAATTTTTTTAAAATCAATCCCCATACTTTGCAAATGTTTAAACTTTATTTCTTAATTTCTTAATGTTTAAAATTTGTGATAATATTATTTGTTTAGAAATTAGAGCTAAGCTAACTTTGAGACAAAAATGTTTAAGCTCTGGTATTGACTCTGCCAGTACTAATACTGATACAAAAAGAATTAGTTCAACATTTGATTTCTCCACAGGAGCTCCTAAATAAACAATATATCATCAAATTAAATATTAAGGAATGATTTTAAAAAAACTAAACTATAGAGAGTAGAGACAAAGTTAAAATTTTGAGTGAACTATGTGAGGAGTAAATGATTGATTTTCCCTTAATATAATACATTCAAACTGCGTAATAGTCTAATTAACAATGAGTGAGTGACTCTTAAAGGAGAAAAATAAAGATTAATAGGAAATAAAAGCATCTATCCACTATACTTACTGAGCGAAAACCCAGGATGCGTCAAATATTCTTCTATTTGAGGTATATCTGTGTAAACAAGTAAAGGACGTCCACCAAGATTATAAATGGTTCTAGACTCAGAATACTGCTTCATAGGCAGTACCAAACTTGTAGATCGCAGTTCCTTACAGTGTTTCTCATACTCCTGAAAGTAGCAAAATAATTAGCTTCAAATTTTCCAGCAGCTACCAATAAAGATTTATAACCACAAGTCACAATCTATTGTAGTAAAAGAAAATACTTGAACAAAATAGTTCTCTGGTGTGTGGAACCAGGCTGTTAGCCTTGCAGAACGTTGTTTATCCTCTCCAATAGCGAAAAGAAAATCACGTGTGCATTCTTCGCCTTTCTGAACATCTCGTGCAGGCCATAATATAGAAAAACTGGGGACAAATAAGAAGGTTAAAATCTGTATAATGATTGAGGGGTGATGTCTGACTTATTTCATATTCTAAGGGTAGGTTAGGACAAATATCTAACATACAAGTCTCTGTTAAATGTACTATAATAATGTCATCAGGAAACAAGAACACATGAGAATTAAGGAGAAAGCCATAAAATTTGGAAATTTATTGATAAACAAATGCCAACACATGATAAAATAAGTCCAATTGAACTAAGCAGCAAATTCATTTGTAAGAGAAAAGACTATCACTTCCGTATCAAAGCAACAAAACAGAATAAAGACACTTAGAAGTTAACCTTACAGCTGATGCCAGATTCCCCTCTGGCATGAAAAGAAAAGGAGCCACTCTAAAATTTGGCTCATCACTATGCCGCAAAGCAGAACCTAGTTCATCCATCACATACCTACAAAAGTGTCCAAAACATTATGCTGTTACTTTGAGGTGTTATTCAAAAATTCAGAAGTCAAAACTTCTGATAATTCAAGCAAAATTTGATAAATCACTACACTTGCTGATTAACTGATAAAACATCAATCCAATCAAATAGTACAAAAATAATAATATTTTAATTAGACCAGTAGGATAAAACTTTTTAATTTTAAATATTGCATCTAAAGGTTCATATGTATGTCAACAATATACTTAAAGTGATGAACGAAAGATAGTACTGTTACAAGAACCAAAATAGTCAAACAAGTTAAAGTAAGGTCATACCATACAGAGGTTTCGTCAATCTTTTCCTCATCTGCAAGCCTATATGACATTAGATATTGCCACATTGCAATTAAAATACGATCAGCAAGAGGCTCGCCAGCAATCCATTCAGGAAGACGGGGCAGAAGCATTGAATCAATGACATGTTTTCCAGTTTCTAATATTTTTGATGCACTGACGCCATTAAGCTCAGAAATGTTAGGAAGAAATTCCAGTATTTCCACAGCATTTCCACCAAGAGGACCAGGAATATCCACCTAAAAGCAACTCAAATTTCAGAAGGCCCAGTTGATTGTTACGGCAGTAGGAACTAAAGAAAGAACGATGATGAAGCAAAGACAGTAGGGCAATAAGACATGAACCAAAAGTACCTCCAAAGACCGTAAGTATGGGAAACCTCTCAGTAGTTCTAACAAGTCATTGACTTTGTTTTGCTCCAGCAGGTTTCCACGAAGGTTCAAGTGTGAAAGAGATGGCAAATGAGAAGGTGAAAATGCCTAAAGAAAATGGGAACCAACTAAAGATCAATAATGAATAGACCTGGGACTAACAGATTATATGAAATACTGCGTGTTACAATCCATAACTAAGTAGAAATATACTTTGAGCTTTGGCCACCATTTAGGCCCCCCTTAATGAGGAGGAATACAGAATTCCATAACAAAGCTCTCGGACAGTAAGGTAAAAGATGCATAAAGCAGATAGAAAGCTGCATGAGAAAGAGCTCAACCTTATTGAATAAATTGTGAATGTTTCTATTTGACAGATCAAGAGAAGACACGCTCTGCAGTGGAAAGTCAGCCTGATCAGTGCCACCTGGTTTATCTTTCCCATATATGTCAGCAACAAAGCCCAATGCCCACACACCGAAGTTGCTAGTAAAAGTTGAATTATAGATTTCCAGTTCCGGTAACCTTTTAACAACTTCATCTGCCAACATGCCGTCACTAAAGAAGTACAAATTAGTTCTGCTTAAATCTAGAGAGTAGAATACGACCAATTTAAGAAAGCGTTTCTATCAGTCAGCAAACTTACCAAAATTTAAGAAACGGATTATTGTTCAACCAGAGTGCTTTAAGACGTTTAAACTTGATAACTTCCCGTGTCACCAATTCAAATTTTTGAAGTTTGTTCCCGCACAGGCTAAGTGCCAGTAGATCCTGATCCAATGAAAGGGGAGGGTGAGTGCAAACATGTAGTACTAGACTACAAATAAAGGTTGACATGGTCTAAACTCTAAGCGAACTTTATAGAGGACTCTCAAGAAAGAGTCATTTGCGAAGCGTAGCACAACGTTTCCGCGTCTTATTGAAAAAATCACGAAAGTATTATAATTGGAAAAGAAAAATTAACCAACCGGAAATCTATCAGATAAACGTAGAGTTGCAAGCATATCGTCATCGATGCCAAGCTCGTCAAGTTCCAACCACGTCAAGGTACCATTTCCTTGCATTTTTGCTGCGTGAACTTCACTCTCCAGTATTTGGGCAACATCAATGTTGGCATTCTGATCATGCGAAGCTCCATTAGCAAGGCCATTCTCCTCAGCATCCAAATCAATATCAACACACATGAGAGAACCCATCCTCTCTGCCAAACCCGGAACATGTTGCAGCTAACCAACAAAATTTCGACAAATTAAACAAAGACAGATTATGAATGAAGTAGGTGGTGCGAAATAGAGTTAAAGAGAGAATGTGGATTGTGGAGAGGAGACCTGGTTGTAAGCATCGGAGAGTCTGAAAGTCCAAGCGTGATCGATGAGGAAGAGGTTGGAGTGGGTGGGCATGAAATCGGAAGTAAGAAGGAGGCGTCTCTGGCGATCATCCTCGCAAGGCTCAATTTGGAAAAAGTGGCCACTGTCGAAGGTCTCAGCAGAGAGCTTTAGGAATAGCTGGTGGTATAGGGACTCGGGCAACCCAGATGCTGCCAATAACAGTCCATGAACTTTCACGAACTCTTCGTAGGTTTCGATTCTCTTCGACATGCCCATGCTTCCCTCTCTCACTACTCACTACTCACTACTCACTCTCCCCCAAAACCCTACGCCTCTTTCTAAGCTACAGTCCCCCTATTAACGACGGTTTGGTTTGGTTTTTAAGCTACACCTCTTTTCGTTCATTTTATTAATTAAAAGTATTTCTGACATTTGGCTTAAGTGCACTTTTGGTCCCAATACTATGACTAAGGTTTCAATTTGGTCCCATAACTATTTTTGTTGCAGATTTGGTCCCAAACCTTCGCAAAAAGTTTCACAGTTAGTCCCCTGGTCACTTCCGTCCAATTTTCGCCGTTAATTGTGACGTGGCAGTGTGACTGGGATGCTGACGTGGCAAAATCAAATGAGATGGACTAAATTAGGATCAATATGTAACATTTCATAACTTCTCTGGACTGAACGCATAATTTTATTGAAAATGAATTGCCTTTCATCGAGAAGCAGAGCATAATCCGAATACTTATGCGTTCACTTCTCCGTGGAGCCACGGCAACCAACCACCCACCGCCGGCAACTCTCCGTTTTCCAAATCCCCCTGGCTCCTCTCTTCTCCTCTCATTGCTCCTACCTTCCACGACGACAACGACGACGACGACGATGACGATTTCACGCCAAACGGCCTCATCGGCTCCCTCATACGCGAAGAAGGTCACATTTATTCCCTCGCCGTTTCCGGTGATTTTCTCTACACCGGCTCCGACAGCAAGAACATAAGGGTGTGGAAGAATTTGAAAGACTTCACGGGATTCAAATCAAGCAGTGGATTAGTCAAAGCCATCGTGATTTCCGGCGACAAGATTTTCACCGGCCACCAAGACGGCAAAATCCGAGTCTGGAAATATTCTCACAAGAATCCCACCGTTTACAAACGCATCGGAAGCTTGCCGACTTTAAAGGACTATGTAAAAAGCTCGATGAATCCGAAGAACTACGTGGAGGTAAGACGGCGGAAGAACGCCGTCAAAGTGAAGCATTACGACGCCGTTTCCAGCCTCAGCCTCGCGGAAGACCAAGGGTTATTATACTCTGGCAATTCATTTTCAATAAAATTATGCGTTCAGTCCAGAGAAGTTATGAAATGTTACATATTGATCCTAATTTAGTCCATCTCATTTGATTTTGCCACGTCAGCATCCCAGTCACACTGCCACGTCACAATTAACGGCGAAAATTGGACGGAAGTGACCAGGGGACTAACTGTGAAACTTTTTGCGAAGGTTTGGGACCAAATCTGCAACAAAAATAGTTATGGGACCAAATTGAAACCTTAGTCATAGTATTGGGACCAAAAGTGCACTTAAGCCTTGACATTTTATATTCAAACAATTTTGATAATTTCAAATACTAGTGCTTCACTCAAAAGACCTTTTAAAAAAAGTTTGATAAATAAAGTTCCTTTTTCACAAACTTATAATATGTAAAAGCTGAGTGCTAGAGCCAAATCATGCCACCTTTCATCTTCACCATTTTTAAGCTCAGTCGACACGTGTCCCCTTCATAAATTTGACCCTGGAAAAATGATATATAAGGCAACTGCATTTATGTATATTCATGACGTCCTAATCATGGTCAATATCATGCTTATTGCATATAAATGATTATACCTATGTTTAGAAACGTCTCAATAAAAATTAATGTGAATTGGCATATATTAGGAAGTATGCATTATACCTATCAATTTGAGCACAAATCATGATAAGTCTGTTATTTTGCCTATTTTTAAGGGATAATTACTAATTTATTTGTATTCAAATTATGATTTTATCCCAATATATCTTAATTATTTGATTTTCCCCGTTATCCTAAGTTTAAATTCAAAATATGATATCTTGTGTTTAAATTTGATATTTTGTGAATGTCATATCTTTTAAATTTAGGATGTGAGCTTATATTTTGAAATTCACCTTACAGATCAGATTTCAGTCTTAAAGATGGCTCAAATCAAATATTTCAATCTTAAAGATATCTCAAATTAAGAAGATTCAATTTCAAGATCTTCAAAATCAAGAGATATTTTCATGGAGCACAAGTCTTGCCCGAAACTTAAGAGATATTTTCGTGGAGCACAAGTTTTGCCCAAGACTTAAGCGCAGATTCTCATTTTTGAATTTTAAAGTCAAATTCTGTAATCTTTTCAATTGTGGGGACTCTATAGCTCGAATTAGGAAGGTTGAGAAGGGTATTAGGGTTAGAGAAACATTATAAATACCCCTCTCTAGTTAGTGAATAGGAGAGATCCAATCTCGGATCATCTATCTCTCTTCTTCTCTCAAGGCCCAGCGTGGTTAATTCTTTTCTCTTGGCTTAGGGTTAATTCCGATTGGATGTCTTTACACTTGTGAGATCATGTTTTTATTTATCTTCGTTGTTTTATAATATTTTCTCTTCTTCTATTTCGCTTTTAATTGTTTTCAAGTTGTCTATTCAACTAATTTCTAGTTGTCTAATTGATTTATTAACATAATGCTAGGTGTTCTTATTGATTCGTAATTAATAAGTTCATCACTATGTAGTAACTAAGATGGTCCTACCATGTTAGGGAGAACCGGAGAAGAAAATCTAAACAAGTAATTTCGTAAATTAATTGTTTAGGGTTAATATCTTTCGGGTCTTAATTCTGTTAATTTAGATTGAATTGTCGATCGTGTCGGATTCGTCTAGTTAACAAGTGATTAAATTGGGTACGTTATCCTTTAATCAACTTTAAAGAAAGAGTGATTTCACCTGTGATTTCGTTAACCTATTTTAATTTGAAGAAAAATTATCTTTGGCATCAATGATCAAGTGCGAGACTCCATGAAGATTAACCTTAGTCAAGCCCTCATCCTATCGGTAACTTTTATCGTTGTTTTATTTACTTATTATTTTACATCACAATCTATCTTTTGTTTTCTGTTTTCTTTAGATTTGGTTGATAAACTTTAGACAATGTTAGTCTCTATGGATCGACCATGTTCTCACACTTACTATAATTTATTATTTTAGTGTGTAGAATCAGGTTAATTATTTTTTGTGGATTCGACACCCATCACACTCCCCAAGATTTATGCATAATATTCATTGTTAAATGATTATGCTTTCTCCTTTAAGTGACCTCTATTTTGTCAACCATCTATTTCAAATCTCTCTTTATTTGTATTAATCTTGGGGAGTTCTCTCTCTTCTACTCTCATTCGTTCTCTCTCTCAACATAGGCTGACAAAAGTCCAGAATTTTCATCCTTCCTCCTCCCAAATATGTCTCTCACTGCATTGAAGAGTCAAAAATATCAAACTATAGAATTCATATTAAAGGTATTATTTCTTTCTGAGTCTCATTTTTCTGTACTTTTTTATTACTAATAGTATTTTAATTTTTTTATGTATATGTCATGGCGAAGAAGAATAAAGGATTAAGGTAAATGAACCTCTTCAATAATGCTCTTGGAAAATGGTGAGATAAGGTTTTCTTCTTCTTTTGTCTGTTGTACAACTGTGTTAGAGAGTATAACATTCATGTTTCATATCATAATAATTTTGATGGCTTAATGAGATATAATACCATCTCACAACACCCTTATAGTTCGACTATAAGATGATTTTTCAATATCATCTCACTCTCTTTCTAATTATACTTTTGGTTTGTATTTGCAGATGAAAAATTAGACCATTCAAAAAGTTTGAATCTACCGCAAAATCATATCATTCAATTCGATTTTCATATTGAGGCTGTATATATATACGGAAATAAATTAAAGATCATTAAGGTTATGTATTGCATTTGTCAATGGGTGATCATATATTCTAAATAGATGAAAGCGTTATCGGTGCTGTATTGACACGTAATACACACCCTTACATAGAAGGAAATCAAATCAGTCCTGGTGGGCATTAAATTATTCATTTTGGTTTTGAATTTGAGGATGCACATATATGAAATGTAATTAAATATGTTTATATTGGCGGCTATCAAGTGTATTTTAATATGTTTATGCTGACAATTTGTGACTCATGTACCAGTCATTTATCTTTTTTTTTTTTAAATTGTGATTTGATATATACAAGCATACAAAATTAAGGATTTATATTATATATACGAGCATTTATAATATATAATTATAAATATACGAGAATACAATTATATATAATGTCAAGAATATAATATATAATTATAAATCACACATGATGGCACCAATATGCACGTTAATTTTTTTTCACTAAATAAATACGAGCATTCATGATATATACTAATTAGCGCCGATGATGTTGCGTTGTATGTAATATATATTTCAAAATCACATTTAGGGTTATCACAACAAAACTGAACAACTATTGTATTCGTGTAAATTCAAGTCATATTTGCATTGTATCCATGGCTGGCTCATATGACACTGTGAGGTCAATTGGTCCCATACATATAGGCGGCAATTACAAGATCAAGGTCTGCGTCGTTCGCCTTTGGTCCCTTCGCCCATACAGAAATGACCCTAAACCTGATACAGAAGGAAGTCTTGAGATGGTGCTATACGATTGTGAGGTATTTCAACTATTTTATTTATTTCGTTATTTACGTTCTAGTGCATTGACTTTATTTTTTCTGACTTTATTGCATCTATGGCTAATTCTTATGACAATCGTTCACTGTGATGCGTAAGTCTGACAAGAAGTTCGTTGTTGGTCGTTTTTTGGCTTTGTATTGGAATACTTCTATTAATGCTAATACGTCCTTTTAGTTTTACTGAATTTGTAACTCGATCACTATATTTTTATTTGTTGTAACTCAATTTTTATATTTTTTAGAAAAATTATAAGACAATCCTTAATCTCTCACACTATTAAAACTATGTTGACTAAATGTTTATTTGGCATTTGAATGCATTTAGGTGGTAGAAAAAATTGTTCTAATTTAACAACGATGGTCAGACCCACAAAAACTACAATAGAGTTATCCAACTCTTGAAATCATACCATATAACATTTCCTCATTTGGGGATACCATTCATATGACATAAGCGAGGTCATCTCCCCCAAGGTTTCCAAAGGAAAAATTCTCATGGGACTAGTGTCGTAGTCTAGGTATAGTGGTATCCTACCCCTACCTTTGACAAATTTATATATATAATACTTTAAAACTTCATGAAAAAATATTAAATTATAAAGATAGAATGTTGCATCTTTCAAACATATTAAACTATATATTTTTATAAACATTATTATTTATGATTTTTTTATTAGTTATAATACAAAAAAAATGATGAAATTAAATTTTATATTAATAAAAAATAAATTTATTATAAGAATTCTCAAAGTCTGGGTTTGGGTATGAGGATTAGACTATTCAGCGGGTCCGAGGACGAACATTGATTTTAATACCCGCTCATGTCTTCCAAAACCTAGGATCATAGTACTTTATCCATACCCTTCTCATTATCATCCATACATCGGACAAAATAGATCCAAAATGAATTAGGTTAACTTTGATTGATGAAGTAATTAAGCAGAATTTTGAGAAACCCAACAATAGAAATATCATGTTTGGACCACAACTTAAAGTAAATATCCCTCCTTTATCTTTTTTTTGGATTGAAATTCCTCTTTTATCTCCTTTTGCATTTTGTTTTTGAATTTAAATTGAATCAATAAATGAGTCTTTGAATAACCGAAATATACGATTTGGTTATTGATATATTTTAATTACCTACGACTTGGTCCTTAGTGAAGATTTGATCTTCGAATATAAACTTATTTTGTACTTTTTAGTTCCAAAATTTGTATTAAATTAGTACTTTTTAGTAATTAAATTTTAATCATTTTTTGTTAATGGTTTTAGTGGATATGGCAAAACATTTGTATGGAACACATTGACTACAACTATATGCTCTATAGTAGACATAGTTGTATTAGGTAAATCAAAGATAAATAGTCTTCAAAATGATTCAAATACTCAAATTTTAAACTAAACTATTTTTTTCATGAGCATTATAATGAATTAATTTTCTTTGTTAAAACAGTGACATCAAGTGGGATTGTAGCACAACTAATACCAGGTGGATGTACCGCACACTCTAGATTTGGGATTCCAATTGAGTGCAATGAGGAAAGTACGTGCAATATAATACAAGGCAGTGATATTGCAGAACTCATACTATAAACTACTCTTATATGGGATAAGGCTCCCATGACTCATTGTTACTACTTTGATGCTCTTGATATAACATTGAGGGTTACGTTATTATAAAATTTAAATATTCTGACAGTTTCAACAAACCTTTTGGTAGGAAGGTTGTTGATTTTGGTGGAGATTTTAGACAAAATATAATTCTTTCATTTATTAACTTATCATACTTATGATTTTCATACAAAGTCTTTAATCTCACAAAAAACATGAGACTACAATCAGGTTTATCAAATTATGAAGTTGAACATGATAGAACATTCTCTCAATGGATACTAGATATTGATGATGGAAACATTGGGACCAACATCACCAATGACCAATTTGACATGTTCATATGCTTAATGATATGTTGGTACCCAATTTCAATGATCATATTCACTTAATTACGGAGGCTATCTATGGTGATCTCTCAAAAAAATATCAAGATGATAAATATTTTATAGATATAGCTATTTTTTCTCCCACTCTTGATGATGTCCACGGAGTAAATAAAATATTGATTGGAAAACTTCCAAGTGAAGATAAGATATATTTGAGCTCTGGTAGTATACGCAAACACACTGACAATTTTGAGATGTTGGCTGAATTACACACCACTGAAATATTGAATTCCATCAAAGGGTTCGAGTTACCTAATCACAGAATTAGACTTAAAGTTGGATCATCTATCATGCTACTTAGAAACATTGACAAATCATTGGGCCTTTGCAATGGAGCTAGATTGATTGTTTCGAGACTTGATGAACATGTCATTAAAGCTATCCCATTAGATGGAAGATCTGCAGGGAAAAAAATTCTAATTGCACGAATGTTGATTACTCCTTCCAATTCTAAGATTCATTTCAAATTTCAACTTCGTCAATTTCCTTTGACTTTGTCATTTGCCATGACCATCATTAACAGTTGGCCTGTATCTACCACGTCCAGTGTTCACTCATGGTCAATTATATGTTGCATTATTTAAAGTTCATTTTAGAGAAGTTATTAAGATTTTATTAGCACATTCAAACCAAGATGGATCTAGGGAGAAAACTTAAAATGTTGTTTATAGAGAAATTTTCCAAAATGTCAAATGACGATGAACGATAATATTTTTTTCTTTGATTTACTACTTAGCTATGAGTTTTATTGTTGTCACTAATTTTTAAATACTTTTTTCGTTTACAGTATTATTAACATTAATCATCTAATGAGATTATCGTACGTAATTTATTGATGTTTATCATACACCATATAGTGTATAAAATATTGTATACTTTGTAACTTATTATAATAGTATAACCACCCATGTATCGCGTGAGTCAATCACTGTGGAATAACTAAAGGATAAAAAATATTTTATACAAACCCAATGTCTAGAGCCTACAACCATCGCTACATTTCAAGATGGAACTACGGTATTTTTCAATTTATCACCAGACACCCATCAGAACTATTGACAACTACATAAACCCAAACTCGCCCCATTGATTAATGTTTTTCGAAATAGGATTGTCATTGTTAACTAATGAATTTATTAATTTTTTTTACTTTAAAATATATTAATTGAAGAATCATTATTTAAGATTGACGTTGAAGTCTTATTATGAAGCAAGTAATTAAAGTATAAGCCAAAAATTGTACGGGGTTTAATCTAGTAATCATAATAATTATAAATACTTATCATCAACAATTTCAATAAAATGTCGCATCTCTGTCGTAAATTATGGGGGATTATCGAATTGTATGGAGGATTGTTGATCAGACGTAGTTGTAATATTGGACGATTGTGCCCTTGGAAATTAGAAGTGAGGAACGTATCTACGCCTACGGTACACTTTACCCTCTCGTTCACGGAATCTGGGAATCTTTGAGTTTGACATGAAAACTAGTTAAAGCGTACCTCTTTGAATTCATCAATTCAACAAGAATATGGATAGTTGTCCTTAAATCCCGGGGATGAACTAATTAAGGTGAAACCCAAACAAAAATATTATTTGGTGAGGCCTCTTCTGAACAAATACATTGTATCATGGATTGTTTGAATACTTTTTGTGAGGCTTCTGGCCAAAAAGTTAGTGTTGAAAAAATTAAGCTCTTCTTTTCTAGTAAAACCCCTACTCATATTAGAGAGGATATCATTAATATTTGTGGTTTTTCTGAGACTGATAACTTAGTAATTATCTTGGTATGCCTCTACATGGTAGGCAAGTTGTGAGGGATTTTGCTTAAGTTATTGATAGAGTCAAGTCTAAGCTTTCAGGATGAAAGGCTAATTGCGGCCGGTAGGATTACTTTTGCCAAATCGGTTATTTCATCTATTCCCTACTATTCTATGCAGTTTGCTCATATAGCTAGAGGCATTTGTGAGGAAATTGAGAAACTACAAAAGAGCTTTATTTGGGGTCACCATCACCATCAAACGTCCTTACAGACCTGCTGAAACCATAAAACACGTTTTATTAGACTTTGATCAGGGCAAAGTGAGTTTGGTGCCTCAGTCCATCAATCAGGAGCTGCACCAGATGAAGGATGGATGAAAGGTAATGGTGATGGTGCACTAACTTTGGCTTCTAATCGTGCAGGTTGTGGAGGCTTACTGAGAGATGAGTATGGCCGATGGATTCTAGGATTCTGTAGATTCTTGGGTCAGACTTCGATTATCAAAGCTGAAGCTTGGGCAATGCTTGAGGTGGCTCGGCTTGCTGCGGCTAGGAGAATCGTGAAGCTGATGCTCGAGAGTGATTCTATGATCGTTGTGAATGCCATTAAAGAGCCGGCGCAGTGTCCTGTTGAGATTCTTGGGATTGTGCGAGAAATTTTGCGGATTCTCGCTTCCTTTGATGTTTGGAGTATCCGCCATGTGTGGCGTGAAGCTAACAGCTGTGCAGACTTCATGGCGAGTCTTGAGTTGCAACGGAGTGATGCCGAATTGAACGTCTGGGATGGTTCGCCGCCACCGGACTTGTGCCTCCGTCTGTTGAAAGATAGCTTAGGATTAGGGTTTGTGAGGGGAGAAAGATGATGCGGGTCGATTTGTTTCTCTGCGTTTGGTTGTGTTCCCTTCGCTGACTTTGTTTTTTTGTTTTCTTTTGTTTGGGGTTTTCTGTTTTTTGGCCTCTGAGGCCGGTCTTACAAAAAAAAAAATATCAGATTTCTTTTCTCCATCAGCCATTATTATTCTTTGGTTATTAAATACAAAAGAATAAAAATAACGATATTTTATGAATAGAAAGATCTCAACTAGTACTAGGTGCGGAATAGTATACAGCCCAAAAAAAAAGTGTGGAATAATATTAATAATTAATAATTAATAATATATATAATAGTTATGGTAGTCAGACAATAGTGAAAGTCGAAGATATTTGTTTGCAGTGAAGAGTGAATAGAAATACACAATTAGTGAGTCATTTAAATGAATAAGTTAGCTAATGTGAAAACAAAATATAATAAGTGAGTTTGGTTGAGAAGTACAGTAATTAAGAAGAAGTTGACTTTGAAAGTATGGAAAACAAAGTGTGTGAGTGATTGTCCAGCAGTAAAATAAGTGAGATGGAAACAAATAGAGACGGTTGGCAGTGGCAGTCTCGAGGCTCTTGACGTTATATGGTCTCGGTCAAATCCAGAAACCGTTTCAGTTTCTGCTGACTTTGATGAGGTTTCTTGAATTCGCCACTTCCATTAATGATTCCATAGATATATATAGCATTGTAAAAGCAAGGAAGGGTAAGGAACTAAGGATGAATTCGAGCAGAGGGGGGTGTATTGTGGTGTCCCAAGAGGAATTCGTATCGTTTCACAGAATAGATAGAGAAGTGTTTAAGATACTTGTGATGAGGTTGATGCGAGAGGCAGGGGAGTCGATGCAAATAGTAGGGCTTTGGTTGTGGTTGGAGAGGGTTGGGTTCAGTAACATGGTGAACAGGATATTGCGTTTGCCTTGTAATTCGATAAACGAGGTTGCAGAGGAGGCAGTGACGTGGCTGAATTGCATTAACAAGAGATCAAGCTGGAGTGAAATGAAGATGATGTCAGTGGTGGAGAGGGTGTTGGGGGAGGCGAGAGGTGTGGTGGGTTTCCTTGAGGAGAATGAAGAAAAAGCAAAAGAAGGAGTAAGGAAGATGGTGGAGGAAGTGTGTGAGAGAGCATTGGGGGACATAGTGGAGGAGAGTGAGAGTGAGAGTGAGAGGAGCATGTTCCTGACATTCTCGAAAGGGTATCCAGTGAAAGAGGGAGAAGTGAGAGAGTACATAAGGAACAGGTATGGAGAGTGCATTCAGGGATTCTACATGCACCAACCACTCCACCCAAATCAACAACCTCTCTTTGCTCGCCTCGTTTTTCACCACCCTTCCACTATTCACTCCATTCTCAATGGCGCCACCAGAGCCAAATTTACTATCAATGGCAAGCATGTCTGCGCCCGAAAGTTTGTCCCTAAACCTCTCTGATCTCATCACTCCCTCCATCATATCTCTCTCTCTCTCTCTCTCTCTCTCTCTATTTCATTTCTTCCCTTCCCTTCCTCCAACTGCAATGTATTCTTCCATCTTTATTTTCAACTTCTCCACCATTTATATCTACATATATGCATCTAAACCATACTTAATTTAATTCATCAGTTATATATCTTCTTTTTCTGTTTTTTCCTAATAATTACATGTTATCCTCCATCGTCATCCTCTTCTCTTAGAGTCCTCCTTCAATTCTTTTATGTAATTCTTTTTTCATTATAATTAAAATTTAAAAGCGCCCAAGTTTTTAATATTGGCATGAAAAAGATTAAGGGATGAACGAATATTACTTTTTATGTTTTTGGTTGAAATCTATTAAAACTCTTGTTTATTTTTTGGTTCTTTCATTTTGATCATATGATAAAAGAAAAAGGATCTTAATGTTAAAAGTCAAAACTTTTTGGAGATTAAAGTTGGTTGAAATTACGAAATAGCCCAAACATGCCAAATTCAGTTAATTTTTTAACGAAATTAAAGCTTAGTATACCAAAGTGTTAACAGAGAATATTACAGGGTATCAGAATGTCACTTTTTAAACTACATGGTACCAAAATGAAATAAGGCTAAATCATATGGTACCAAAGTGTAATTTATCCTAAAAGAAAAAACAAAAAAACTATAATTAGTCTAATCTCTTATCAGTCGCGATCATAACAACTCGTAGCCTTACCCATCAAGATCAAGGCATCAACACTCAATTGGAATCTGTCATATTCGCCTCATCATTCCTTATTCAACTATATACGTGGCCAAGATGCACTGCCAATTCGCTACCACCAAAAAGAAAATAGCGGCTACTTTAATTTTGTTCATTTAGGAAAGGAAAGCGCTTCCGCGCTGTCTATACTACACAGAATTCTTCGATTTCGTTCCTTTTTGAGTTTTATTATATTCTCTAAGCTACAGATAGCATCGCAATTGGAAAGAGGGTTGGTTTCATTTCTTCGAAGTATGCATCCTATGTCAGCTGTTTCACTTCACAGACCTGAATTCCCAAGTTTCTTTCTCAATGGATGTCCTAGCCGTGATAAATGTCGAAGAATGACAACCTCTTGGATTATGTGAGTTTCAATATCCCACACTTGGCTTATGTTTGCCTCCATCTATTCGAATCGATATTATATATATTCGATGCTTGTTTGTGTTGGGCCTATAACATGAACAGGGCAATGGATTCACAATTCAACCCTACAATGAATTATGAGAAGGAACGAGTGTCAGTGCAGGATTCAACACCATCTATCCCTAAAATAGAAACACTAAGGTCGGGTCATCTCCATTTTGGCCGATTGCATTTGCAGCCATCAGATGAAGAATTAATTCGGGAGAGTAGATTTGAATTTGGGCAATTTGTTTCACGACAAGCCGTGCTTGATGAAGAGTATTGGGTATGTCATAAATTGTTACAGAAATATATCAATGTTCTTGAGCTTGCTGGTTTCTTATTTCTATAATCCTTGGCCTGCTCTTATTTTTGTACCAGACGGCTGAGGGCAGAAAGTCACTGGGAGGATCGAACATTAGAACGGTATCGCATACAGCTCATTACACATTTTAATTGTTCAATAAATTTTCTCCTTTATCTAACAAACCAAATATAATAGGTTCATTAACATTTCTGGGGACTGGGGAGTCTTGAGGAATCTGAAAAATTTGTTGCTCTGTTAAAATCCGTACAAGAGAGTGTGCCGCTTTTAGGGTAGCAGACAATTGACCTCACCCAACTAACATGGATAAAATCATACGTTACTTTGTTTTACAATTGATTCATTTGCATTAGGAAAAGTTGGGTGCCACTACCACTTATTCTCACTATGGCTTTTCCAGATATATTGATAACTACAAAAGAAAATTTGCAGAGCAGGTACGAATCCATGCTAATTACTTTACCAAGAGTGTGTACTGTATTGAATGAAGTTACCGAGACTTCCTAGTCATTATTGGCTAGGAATTTAACGCAGTAAAACGGCGATGCAGAGCGCAAAACGGGCAGAGCTGCGCATGCATTATCACGGTAAATTTAATCGAATTTCAGGTTGGAGTAATCTTTTAATCTGTGATTTGAAGAGTGAAATGGTACTATATATATATATATATATAAATTTGTCAAGCCTCTTTAATTTGGTTTGGTAGTTGGTTGTCCTTGTGTGAGAGTGGCTCACCTTTTATCAGGTTAAGAAGGAGCACAAGAATGTAAAACACTCCGTGTTGAAAAATGTTGTGGGAACCCTTGATTTGAATATCCAATTTTTGCTGCAAGGAGAGAGCTTTCCTGGGGTTAGTATACCACTTGTTGGTATTCCTTGTGAATTGTGATGCCTTTGATATTTGAATCTATTGCTGTGCTTGTAGGCTGTAGCCTCATGCCTAATGCACCGTAATAGTTTCTGCAGCAACGGGTGAAGGCTTCTCTATTTTACAACTTCAATCCAACGCCTCCAACCAAATATGGCTATGTTGCAAACTTAT
Organism: Chamaecrista fasciculata; assembly: GCA_003254925.1. Classification (NCBI taxonomy): domain Eukaryota; kingdom Viridiplantae; phylum Streptophyta; class Magnoliopsida; order Fabales; family Fabaceae; genus Chamaecrista; species Chamaecrista fasciculata. Next base: position 42,474 of record QANZ01007245.1, read on the forward strand.
GTGTTGCCAAATCGGCTCGTCGCATGGGGATTGCAAGCAATATGTTGTATTTTGCTGTAGAATCTGCCAGATCAAACGGTAATAGCAGACAATTGATTCACTTGCAGTGATCCACATTTACGAAGACTGTCTGATTCGCACACATAAAGTAGGAAAGTTTACATTCTATTCCTGCATTCAATTAGCAGGTGTGGAACATGTATATGTGCATGTGGACAGAAAGAACCAACCTGCGCTGATATTGTACCGCAAGATGGGTTTTGAGGTAACTCGATTGTTTGTATCTAGTTTCCACGTTCTATAATATAATAGGCAGTAATACAGACAGCTTCAGCTTCGTCATCCTTTACAGTTGGTCGAAATGGAAGACGCTCAATTGTCACGCCAGCAAAGATACTTGCTTCGTCTGCATATATAAAGCCCAAAACACCATCAACTATGCTTTAGTTTGAACTTTTAAAGCTTCTGAAATCTGAAATCTGAATAGATATCAAGTTTCAAACCTGGCTTCCTCTGTAAATGTCCATGTCGTACTAATGCAATGAGTTTCCCATATCTTACTCACCCTTTTTTACTTTGTAAACGAATGAATGATCTATTACTATTTACTGCATTCAAACAAGTCACTCAAATAAGTTCTTTCCAAAATTGTAAAGAAAATTCTCCTTATGAGTTTGGGTTCTTTGCTGAGTTTGGGTTCTTTGCTACCCTTTGGAAGTTGGAACTCAACTAATCTCGCTCGTCTCTCTTCATGAATATTTTTTTTCACAAAATTGAACTAATAATTGCAGTAACCTCTTGGCTTTATATTTGCTTAACTAATTGGCCCACTTAATAACTGTAACCATTTATATAAATAATAATAATAACTGTAACTTTTATGACCAAAAAAGAAAAGATAAAAGATAAAGTTTCTCTATGGAAATATTCAAGATTTTTAGAGACTGATGCAAATTTTGAAGTTGAAAATTTTTAAAATATCAGCTTTTACAAAATTAAAAGTTATCTAAAAATTGATTATTGATAATATGTCATGACCTATCATACAGTAGAATTTTAAAAATTTAACCCGTCCACATACTTATGTCCACTTTAGTGTCAGGCTGTCAGCTTAATCAACTACATTAGAAATCTATGATTTATATCAACAGAAATGAAAAGAAAATAAAGTACGAGTAAGAAGAAAAATCAACAATTCAAACTCTAAAGTATTACCCTGCTACAATTAAAAAAGTTGCACGCGAAGCTTGGTGGTTTCAAACAACAGTAATATAGCCATTCCCCAGGCCATTCGTTTCACTGTCTCCAATCTTCCATGCAGGGTTCGGAGATAACAATTGAGCCATCACTTTTAGTGAGCATTTTTAGTGTCAGATAAGCTTACTTGCTACTATACCTTAATGACAAGAAACTACTCATGAATGCATTTGCATTTCTAATGGCTCCAATCCAAAAATTAGTTTAAAAAAATCTGCAAAAAGCTCCAATATTTAATTCATATGAGAGAAACATGCATGGTACATCTAACAACAAGCAAGAATTCCCAAGTCATATCAAATTTATCAAGAGACCGAGGAATAATGCAGAGCACATTGTTGAATGTCAGGGACTTTGACATGTTGCAAGACCGGAGACATCTTCAAACCAATGATCTTGATCTCCGGATTTGAGTGACCATTCAGAAAAACGTCTGTAATCTGCAAAGATAGAGGACTCAATATAAAAATCCTTTCACAACACATTATCCACTTTCTTTCTATACTGACTCCTGACAGCAAATATGAGGCTTAACTTGATCATAGATAGATATGTATACCTGAGTGCATCCAAAAACTTTAAGCAGCCTCATAGATAAGCAGCTATCCACAATCAAACCCACTGCATTGTCTGTCAGATTTCGGCACCAAGATAGATCCAATGTATGCACATTTTTTGCATGATTGGCAAGTGACAAGGCTGTGTGATGACCAACCTGGATAGAATCATATGTTACTTAGAAAGGGAAACAAAATAATCAACATTTAGAAGCCACCATTCCAAAAACCAAAGAGCCACTAAGAACCAGATAGCCAAAAAGATTTTAAAAAAAAATAATCTCATTTTGCCAATAACTATTAAAATATGAATAGATTACATGTTGAGTCTAAGAACTTAGCAGTAATTTATTTGAGGTAATTACATGGAAGAAACACACGGAAAATCCAAATGCTAGAGTCTTGGAATCTGTGTAACTGCTTATCTGTCCATCATCTCATTTATCCATCTCTTAAAAAGATAATGAAGAAAAAAATTTATAAGAAAATGAATGATAAGTGTAAGCCTCCGGTAAATATAAATAAGGAAGTTTAGAAAGAAAAAAGAGTTTAGTGCTTTCAGATACTTCCAGAAATTGATGTAATTTCCTACAAGTTGGTGCTAGAATCAAATAGAAGAGACTAATTACACCACATAGAATTCAAGCATGTATATATGGATGATTGGATTTATCCTTTTTATGAGCACAAAACAGCCAATCCAGCATGTCCTAATGTTTAAGTGAACACACGTGTCTGAGATGTGTGTAACAAGTATGGCCATGCACCTCCAAGCCAGATGGAGCGTGTCAGGAGGCAGGGAAACAAGGTACCTTCTTAACATTATTAAGCCAAAGTTCTTTTAAGGACTCTCCATTAGTCTCCAAAAAAGCAGCAATCGCTTCGTCACTGAAATGAAGAAAAAAAAAATGGTCAATTTATACGCAATTAGAAGACCTGGAATTTAGATGCAGTATTGCAGTAACGAGGCTGGAGATGAGATGAGATACAAAATGTTCCAAGTCCCAGCTAACTACAAATATTGTTGTATCTAGGACATCATAAAAGGAATCAGACGTATTTGAAAACATATTGACATTCCAAAAGCAAGAAAAGTTAGAAACTTCTGCAACTCACCTCCTGCAAAGGACAGAGACTATAAATGAGAATAGGGAGGAATGAATATAGAGTTCGGAGTAAAAAATCAGAGAAACACACAGCATAAAGCAAAAGCAATATAAAAACATAACCTTAATGAAATACAAAAGAGGCTCCAGAGAACAGGAAAATAAAACACCTGAATGGATTGCGGCAAAGTTTCAGCATATGAAGTGCTCGACAACCATTCGTAAGATATACAATGGATGTATCTGTTAATTTGGACAAGTTCATAAGATCAAGCGATTTTAACCCTGGACAGTGTTCAGCAATGACTTTCATTGATGAATCAGTCAATTTTCTGCACATTCAGAGATATAATTCAACATTCAACAAGCTTTGGTGACAAATAACTTAAAACAAAGAAAGAAAGTACTTGTATGAAGCATCCCTTCTTGAGGAAATTCAAAGAATTTAAAAGACGTGTATGGTACTTACACACAATCCCTTAAAACAAGCTCCTTCATGTTGTGACCACGTGCAATGATGTAATCCTTGATAAAATCATCACAAACAGTTTGAATACCTGCCACTGACAACACTTCCAGATGTTCAAGCTTCTGCAATGCCGGCACAATTAGTGCAGCATCAATGTTTTGACAATCATCGAGATACAACTCTTTCAGAAGTGGTCCTAAAGAATCAGCTAAGATAAAAAGGCTGGAAGAAGTGAGAAGAGAGCACTGGCTGAGATTTATTGACTGAAGTGCAGGGGTAGCAGAAACTAATGATTGCAATCCCCCATCTGAAAGACGGCATGCACCACAGAGGGACAAACTAGTTAGTCTAGGTAAATACTTTGGTGCCTGAGCCAAAGTAGCAAGTAAAACATGATCAGGCAAACAGCGCCCGCATTGGTCAAGTTGTAGTACCTATTCCACAAGTAAATATGAACAATAATTCAGCTCATCTGCTCTAAAATTAGAAGCTGACAAGAAAAGCAAATAAAAATTTCAAAAACCAAACAGAACACAAACTAAAGCGGCCATGTATTTATAATTGTACCACAGAACAAGGAAAACTATTAACAAAAATATAAGTTCCAAACTCATAAGGATTACAGAATAGATTAGAGACATTGCAATGTCAGCCTATCAAAATATAAGACAGAATTGAGGTTCTACAAGACAATGGAAGGAGAATAAAGTTCTTAGTCCCAACCCCATTCCCTTTTTTCTTTTGGTTGCAACATCCAAGTCAAAGTTGTCAACAATAAAAGACAAAGTTAAAATTCAAAAAAAATTCCAGACGGATTAATACAAGCAGTGTAAACTACCAGGGGCGAGGACTCGAGGAGGTTATTCCAGATGCGAAACAGAAATCAGCATTGAACTATTGGAAATCAAGTTCAAATTGTCCACTCAATCATAGATCCATTTAAGAGAATCTCTTAATAAATTAAATCAATCCATAAAAGACCGGGTAAAAGTGTTACTTCATACAATATTAATGTCATAAAAATTTGAAACTTATAATTCATATAATAGGCTGATAGGCTTCTGTTCTGTCTTATAAACTCAATTCTGTCATATATTTTGATAGGCTGACATTGCAATGTCTCTACTCTGTCTATAATTTTAAATACATCTATTATAGCCCTTTTTACCACTTGTAATCAACATTATATTATATATTATAAAATTTTAACTGGAATGATGCTTGTGGTCTTTTGCCTGGTATTATATAAGATAGAATTGTTTAGGTTATGTTTATGGTAAAAATGGCTATAATAGATTGATTTAAATTACAGAATAGATTAGAGACATTGCAATGTCAGCCTATTCTATTATAGCCATTTTTACCATAAACATATCCTAAATAATTCTATCTTATATAATACCAGGCCAAAGACCACAAGCATCATTCCAGTTAAAATTTTATAATTCATATAATATAATGTTGGTTACAATTGGCCTTCTGTTCCACAATGATATATGTCAACATCACATTACATTTACGAATTATAATACCAGTCTCAATCAGAGCTCCTATAGAAATACATGAAACAAAAGGGTTCAAATTTCAACATATAGGATAACTGCAAGAAATGCGGAAAGCTATCAAATAATACAAGGAACATACCACTAGGCTGCTAGCATTGCACATTTGAAAAGATTTTGTGAACTGTTCCTCTGCCATCCATGAGCAATCTCTTACCCGAATCTCCGTGGGCGCTCCACTAACAAGAAGTTCAAAAATATGATTGTTCATTTTTCGAGAATCACAGAACAACTGACTGAGCTTGTGCCTCAAAGCATCTGGGACATTATCAAGTGAAACAATTGCATCTGCATTCTCGGCAAGTATATTAAGGCACAGTTCTTGCAGGGAGGGGACTGACAATTTTGCACCTTTATGCTGTTGATTCATTATAGGAACCCAGTTTATGGATGCAGGTAAGCCTTTTTCTGAAGAGATACCACATGTTTGCATACCTTTGGAAGCTCGATCTTTAATAATTTTCATAGCTGTAGAGAAAGGACCTGGCCAGTCTTCAATTTCATTGTCCACTTCAGGTTCATTAGACGGACAATCATGTCCTTCATCAGCTGTAAAATAAGCAAACCGAGAAGCATTTTCCCTGGCTATTTCCCTGAAACGTCCCATGTATTCATTCCTTCTTGAACCATGCTCTCCTGTGTTAGCGTTTCTCAATGGTTCTGGATCTTGTGATGCTGCATTATCTTCTAATTCAGCTTTCTCAATAACGTTAGGTAACAAATCACTAGAACTCGGCCCTTCATCCACATTTTCAATAACATTGCTCTTTTCACCGTCATCCCCCAACTTTCTTTTGCCCTTTCTATCACATCCCACCACTTGTCCTATATCAACTGGCTTCAAGCCATCCAAGTGAAGTGGATGCCCAGTTGATAGCAAATCATCCTTGTCCAGTTTTTCCTTTCCTTTATTCTCCGTTTTCGTTTTCCTAGCACGCTTAGCAGTAGCACCGCCAGTACCATCCTCGTTAAGGGTTATGGCATCCCCAAAATCATCACTGATTTGCCCTCGGCATTCACCCTTATTATCTGAATCCACTCCTCTCTTAAGTATCCTCTTTCCTGATCGTAAATTCAAGAAACCTTTGCTTCTTTCATCTCCCGAGTGTTGAGAACTATTTAAATCAACATTCATAGTCGACTCCGTCGTCCCCTTTGCCTTGTAGGATTTCGACCCAGGAATCCCCGAAGTTGACCGACATTGACCCGAATCTGACCCGTTTCCGTCCATTTTACTCGACAAGTCCACCATCACTTGGTCAATCGTTTCCTTGAGTTCTAAAACCCTAATTCCATTTCCACTTCCACCTTGTTCATCATCCGCAGCAGGGTCACCAACTTGGCGTGCAATATTCCTCTTGGCCTTGCCGTCGTCGGCCTTAGTTTTGAGAGAAGAATCAGCAGAATCCATTTTGGAAGCGAGAAGGAGACGGGGGCTCCGCCTGCCGACACGAACAGAAGAAGAGAGTTGAGGAGCACAAGGTTCGCGGGTTTGGGAAGGAGTGATGGGCTCATCGATGTGAGTTGAGGCTTTGGGGGTATTTCTAATTGAAACCATTTCCCCAGGACGTCGATTCAGATTCAGATTCAGATTCAGATTCAGATTTCGGAGGAGAAAATGCGAGAATCGGAGAAATTAAAGCAAGCAAGGCCTGGAATTGGATGATCCCTAGAGAGTAGAGTAGGGATAGATCAACATTCAAGTTCAACAGTAGTATTATGTTATCGTATTGTTAGGTCTTTTATTTTTTTTTTTGGGTTGAAATGAAAACACAAACACAAGCTTCTCTCGTACACTTCCCGGGAATGCCTCTTTTCCCGCCAGTGCTGACGTAAAATATATCCCTATCATATGCACCTCGCTTTTCCATTAATTAATAAATACAAAAATATTATCCGTTCAACTTTAGGATTTTTTATTAAAATAATACAAATAAATTAATTATGTATTAGGATACCCAACCTTTTTTCTTAATTAACGACAAAAAATAAACTACAAGTTGTATTAGTTACGTTTGTAAGTCAACGACCAAAAATACTTTTGATACGGGGTATTGCGAAGATCATGGGCAGCCGTAGTGGCAGGAGCAACAGGATGACGAAGAAGAGGATGATTAAATTTGATTGTTTTATTTTTAATTTTATGTAGTTTTGTTTATACCTTTTATGTTTTACAATTTATATAATTAAAAAAATTATGATAATTGTTCTTATATTTCTTAAATGATTTTATTAAAAAATTGTCTTTTAATATTTCTGATAATCTATTTTATAAAAATCATATAAATAGTTTAATTTTTTTTTAAAATATAACAAAGTTTATTTACTTTAATTTAATTAATTTGATTAAATAACATTTTTTCAGAAATAATATTTTATTTAAATTATTTTATTAGATGAAATATTTAATTTATTAATTTTATTAATAGACAAATTTATATATATTAATTTTTATTATTGGAATTTAATAGACTAATATTTTATATTTTTTAATTAAAATATTTTAAATTTTATAATTATTACTCACTAATTTTTTTTAATTTTCTAAAATAATATTTAAATTTAATTAATCTTATTTTTTAAAAAAATTTAAACTTAACTTAATATTTAAATATATAAAATATTTAAAAAAANCTTTTTTTAACAATTAAGTCAAATTAAATGTCTTCATTAATAAAAACATCATTAAATTGATCCAAAATTAATTGTTTTACCAATATATACAAGTTAAATTATATATAGAATGAATAAAAAAAAAATATTTTTTTGGCCCGGGTCTGTACCGGGCCGGGTCTCGAGCCGACCAGAAACCCGGCCTGGCCCGTGTACACCCCTAAGCGCTATTTCAGTGCTTATTTTTTTTAAAAAAATAATTTTTAAATCATCCGGTGCCACATGGCACCGGCTGATTGGTCCGTTAGGTTTGAAATTGCATTATGTTAGTGCGTAGCCCATTTGGGGAATTAAGAAAAACGTTGGGTATCCTAATACATAATTAATTTATTTGTATTATTTTAATAAAAAAACCTTCAACTTTATAGTTACATTATTTTATTAATTATTTATTAATTTATTAATTATTAATACATTATTATATTAAGACACAGCACATTCTCATTTTTTTTTTAAAGACAAATACTGGCACAAGAAAGGGAGAGGAACACACGATTACAAATAACCCTACAGGCCTACGCTCCACTCCAGCCCAAACAATAGACCCTTCAAACATTGCAGCTTTGATCCTCACTGGTCTAAACCATGTCCACGTCATTTTCGCCACCAAATTGGCCACTTTGTTTTCGGATCCTCTAACCCAATTCACCGTTTCGCTCATGCAGATAGAGATTGTCCAAGGGAACCCACAATTATAACACAGACAGTTCAACCAGTGGCCCAAAAGCAACAAACAACAAATAATATGGCCCAAAATAGTTAGACAAAAGTACTCAATTAAATTGATTCCAAAATTTTGACCAATAAAAATTGATTCCAAAACCATCCCTTCTCCTCATGCATCTTAACTAATCGCTTACCCAGGAAAACAAAAAGGCGCGATTTTCTAAACACCTACATACAATTTTTTAGGAAAGATTGTTTCATCATCTACCAGAGATTCAATCCAATCCATCAAACACTCAACAACATACTTTGGAGCAGATTAGATACCTCAATTGGTAAGAAAAACAATGGGCATAGCATATCATACCATAGGCAAGAAAAACAAGAGAATATTCTTTACCATAGTCATCCTCTCGACCTCAAGGAGTACATGGGGCTTTGGAGGGATTCACTTTCATAATTTCCTGCTCGTAATTTTCTTTAACATTGAGACACAAAAATGGAGTGTTGTGTTAATGTTGGTGGCTGCTCCTGCTAAGCTATAGGGAAACAGATGATGATTGAGTGGGAGGGTAACTCTGACTCATACATATATGGGCCACAAGCCTGGCTTTTTCGTTCATTGCAAAATTGAAATTGAAGAATGAAGAGGCGAGTATTACGTATTGTTTTGAACATATATATATATATATATATAT